>JARFOC010001080.1:0-25540 GCA_031763485.1 Osmoderma eremita | reverse complement strand
ACACACTCGTACACTGTAAAAACTTCTAAAAACTTACTTGTCGGTCGGAAACTTTTATGTGGCCACGAGTGTACATACATCTCACGTTTCATTTTGTGCTTTTCAAATATTACTGCAAAAAAATAATAACTAATAAAACTAATATATGAATATTTGTAAAGTATTGTTTAGTATAATTGCATAATATAATTTTCTTAAAATCATGTAGGATAAAAAAGAATAAAATAAATATATATTTTTAAAAAACAAAAAGAAAAGCTTTATATAAAACGCACCAAACAGATTAAAACAAGTTGGTTTCTAAGCCCTATTGGTTCGCCCCACACTAAAGATGAAACAAACTTATTTTCGTAACTCTTTTTACGCAGTGTAGGTGAACTAATAGAGTTACATCTCAGTGTGAAGTGAACCAACATTGTTAAGAACAAAAACACTTAAACTCTATGAATTTGAAAACAAAACAGCTTATTTTTTGTATTTTTTAAACAGTAATATTGGTTTAGGTTAAAGACATAAAAAATTATAACATAAATGTAAAGAAATTTCAAATGTATTTGTAGTAATTAGGTAAACCGTTTTATTGCAATATATACTTATTTAGGGATATTTAGTTTGTTTCTAACGTTCCTACCTATGCAAGGGTTGAAATATGCAGTAAAAATTGAATACTTCTGACCGGAGTTGCGCACAGAAATGTAAAAAGGGGAAGATTTTTTTATTGTTACACTTAGAATCAGTTTTAAAATCCGTGAACGCACAAAGCGCATCCTATATTTAAGTATAACCAATAATTTTGTGTGTCAAGTGTTCGCCTCCTATGTAGCTCTCGCAGCTACGGTCATTGCACCTTTGTAAAGCCAGTTCTGAGCAAACTACAACAGATAGCACTCATACACATATACATATCTTTCCTAAACAAATATTTCAAACGAACTAGATTGGTACTCGGCAACAAATAATGTTATCGCAAGTTGCCAACTCAACTATATACACATTATATTATTAAAAATTTACGCTCTAAGAAGTAGATGGGTTAATAACTATTATGAATATGAATATATTCGTAATGACAAATCAACATTTCAAAATTTCCTTCTTTTAGTTATCTTATGATTATGCATCATTACAAACTGACGCAGTATAGAAACCATTTAAAAAAAACAGTTTACAAAGTTTCCTGATATAGTGTACGGAACAATACATGTATGCATACCTCCTTTACATCATGTTCCTAACATTACGCGATCCAGCTAGAGGGTACATACCTATAGGGTACATTAACATGCAAATTGCAATTAAATTTCCGTAACATAATACATGTTATGGAATAGTAAAACGCTATTCGCGAACGTGTTGATAATACACGGCGGCATTTCAATTGTAATTGGAACATCGTCTGTCTAGATCAATACTTTAATTGTGAACATTCCTTCCAATTTACCGAACGACGAAATGCTCACCCTCTTCTGTCCAAATACATTTGCTACTATTACGTAGAGAATGGTACACGTCACTTCAGCGCATAAACGTCTACCGCACAGTATTCAACTCTTGACAAACCACAACGACTCACATTGTTCTTATTCAAATCGGTCTATTCGAGGCACAATTGGCGAGAGACGCCATGAACCTGTTACGAGCTTAACATCCCATTGCAGCGCCGTATTTTAAGTGTTTTGATGAATATGCATTAGTCGACGAGACGGACTAATAATCGTACTTGATATTTAGTTTATTTTCAAATGTATCCGTCGCCTCGCGTCCGATTAAGACACACTTCAAACTTGAAGTGGCTTAATTTAAGTTTAATGTAATTAAAACGGACATTCGGCTAAATTTAGACCCACACCCGCTGTGATAAATGCATCGGCATACAATAGGCCGCATACGCATATGTGCCTATTGCCAGCCATGCGTGATATGTACGTGTATTTTATCATTATGGCACCCTTAGATAGAATGGGAGCAACCCCAATACGAAGTGTGACAGTTGAATGTGTTTTCCATTACAAAATTTACGCAGACGTTCTCACAAAGGAATCTGGATGTAATAGATGCACGTAATAAGCACATCTATTACAGTGCAGTACAAGTATATATTGTGTATATGTATTGTATATGTGCCTAAAATTTTTTTTTTCTAAGAACGCCATAAAGTTCACTTTTGAGGATGGGTGGGTCATAGTTCTTTAGCTTATTAAAAAACTTGCTTGCTCTCTCCAGGGAGTAATCGGTGGTTTCGTCATGCGTTAACTGTCTGAGGTAGTTCTCAAAAGGTTTCATTCTTAATGACTTTAATTTCATTTGTATTTATTTAGCACTCGCTTGTCGTCTGGGAAACGAGTTTGCTGCCCAGTTTTGTGGGTTTTTGTTTTCTTATGCATCAACTCTCGAATTTCTTTAACATAGTGGTGCTTTTGGATTTAGTGCGGGGGTGTTGTTCCACGCAGATTGCTGCAGATCACTGACTAGTCTTTCAACATCGTTGTCCAGTTGCTCTCTTCTTAGTACTATTTAGTACTATTTAGTACTATTCTCTGTTCAAGCTCACTTCGAAATCCATCCCAATCGGTTTTTCTGTTAGTAAGATAATGAGATTGTTGCTTGATTGTTACGCGTTCACTCAACGAAAGCACGATCGCTGAGTGGTCTGATGCCAGATCAAAATTTTCCCGCAATGCTGACATAGGAGAATACAATGTTGCGCAGCACGAAGAAGTCAACCTAGCTTGGTATCTTTTCTCTCTCTGTAGGCCAGTGCGTTGGTTTGCCAGTTGATTGGAAGTGACATGATGTTGCCCTTGCTGCTGCGTACAGTTGTCTTCCTTTCGGCGTAATGTTACCAGAACCCCAATAGGTGTGTTTGGCATTGAAGTCGCTTCCAATAATGAAGCGATCTCCTAGAGATTTGAAAAAAAAAAGTGTAAAGTGTTCTTCTTTTTCCCTGCTGGGAAAATTGCAGCAATAGTAATATCCCTGGATTTCATTTTGACTGTCACCGTTGTCGCCTGAATCTCTACAGTTTCATATTTAGCTTCTTAAAAATAATAAACACTGATTTGACTTGCATTGAATCTAGACCAGAAACGGGGATATCGTAAATAATTCCATTAAATCACAAAGAAGTGTAATTAATACCCAAGTCAAATAATGTAAAAAAATGGATAGAACGTTGCAAACTGTTTGGGGAATATATCACATTCCCTAATTCACTAATTGTAGCGTGCCGTTTCTAAAAAGCTGAGAGTTGATCATTTAATATTAATGAAGAAATAAAACGCGAAAACAACAATAAAAAACAAAATTATCGATACCTTGAAAGTAGCATCCAAGTAGGACGGGCATGATGTCTAGACACATTCTTCAAATACAATCAAACCCAGTACAGTAAAACTTCCATTACACAACTAATCTTTTTAGATAATGTGGGGCATTCGTTATTATTAAGTAAATATAATTTATAACTGTTTCATATAACACTCTATATTTGGAATATTTCCAAACATTACTTCATTACATCTTTCGCCAGTAGGGCAGAAATAAGCTTATTAGGGTTTTCTGAAAACATTTTAACCTAAAAGTAGCATACAAAGCGATAATTTATCAACACGGTGATATCCCGTGTTCATAAAGAGATCAACTATAAAATGACACTAACGAAAAAAGAATGAAATAATTTGTTATATAATAAAAATTGACGAATTCAATATTGATATGTGGAATATATTTTTGATATAATTTTATCAAAGCTGCAATATTAGACATATCAATTGCCTTTCCTCGCAGTGTACATACGGAAATCTAAAGGAATTCATTCATGTACTGTTAATATGGAACCATATTTTCATAATGTCCCCGATTAAAGCCGAATTTGGTTAAAGAACACTCCCATAATAGAGATTCTATTGGTATAAAATAATAGGATACGGTGGCTTGAAATAGTAAAACTGAATATTAAGGTAGTGAGGGTATTTTTGCTTTAGTTTTACGAGGTTCTCCTGCACTATTCAGCTACTGAAACTATCCGAGAGTAAAACTTCATAGAAACTGAATAGATATTGCTCATTAAACAATAGTATTAATAGCAGTAAATTCACAAGCAGCTTTATTTCAGTAGAAATTGGTAATAACAACCTACTGTACCCAACCTAGGATTTGTTTGTATTCTACAAAACAGAAATATACTCCTTCAAGTGGCATATGTGCAACTGGCCGTTATTCCCCTATTAAATTTAACATATTTCAGTGCCATTAGTATGTAAATAGGGGGTATTATTATTTTGTGAATCATTGAGTTTTTAGGGGCGTATTCCATAAACTATAAACGCCCATGAACACGCTAACGCTTTACGTCTTTTCCCATAGTTGTTTAGTCTTTATTGATATTGATGTATTGTCCCTATAAGCAGGTGTTTCACAAAGGAACCCCAGTTACTACTTCTACTTGTAGTAGCATTTTGTTTGTAGCAAACACAAACATAGTAGTAATATTCAAAAGTAAATAGTAATAGTATTTTATTTGCCCAACAGTAATTAAACCATTAACAGGACAATTTCTGAAATTATCAATAATTAATGCGACAATAATAGCAATAACAATAATACAAATGTAGTAGGTGCTCTGTACAATAATAATAGTAATAGTAATACCTTAAACAAACAATGAACAACCAAATCGTGTGACAAAACAAAAAAGAATACAAGTAATTTTACCGCACTTCATTGAATAACTTATTGAAGTTTTTAGATATATGATAAATGGGAGACTTAAACATGATATTGGTTTTGGCTGCAAACACTCTTATTGTGTGTATATTAACAGATGTAACGGTGAAATAAATTTGTGAAAGAAGTGAATCACAGTCAATATTATTAGGTAGTAAACAGAATAAAAATTTTGCACTGTGTTAACTTCTACGTTCCTCTAGGCTGCGGAAGCTATGAATTTGAAGTATTTCATTGTAGTGTGGCATCGACTACAATAATAAATGCCATTAACCTAATACGTCAAGAACTTTAAGAAACGTTTCTGTATTTTCTCAACGGCCAAGCTTTGGTGAGTGTAGAAGGGGTACCATACCAACGAACTATATGCCAAGTGGCTTGTCAGAAGTGTGTGGTACAGTAACGTCATGGAACGCGGATCGTGAAAATTCTTGCAAGATCTGATGGGAAAACCAAGACCTCTCGATGAAGACAAGCACATAGATGATATGTTCCGCAAAGGAAAGCTGTGCGTCAAACAAGATACCCAAATCTTTTATTTTGCTCTTTCTTGGCACAGGCTCGGCTCCAATCGAATAATTGTGCTCCAGAGGACTGGTGCGTTTAACGTAGACAACCACAGCGCACTTCTGGATATTCAAGGAGATTCTATTGCGCGTGCACCACGCTCAACAACTAGTAAACTGCGTTACAGGTGAATACAATCGTCAATGGACTTAATATTCGTATAAATTTTCAAATCATCGGCAACATTGCAGGTCAACTCATTGAATATATCATTAACATAAATATTAAACAATAACGGACCAAGGTTCGATTCCTGTGGCACTCCTGATGCTATGGCGACACTCGATGAGAATCCATTGTAAAAAACATAACTTTTTCTTAGGGTCAGATAGGATTCGATTAATTGAAGGAATGAAGGACACATGCCAATAAAATCAATGCAATGATCAATGCAATAAAATGCCTTACTGCTGTATATAGCACATCAACTTGCCCTTGCCCTTGCCTGTCCAATTCCGTTGCACGTCCAGTGGAAATATTTTGTGGAAATATTTTGGCGAAGTTGGAAATAATATTAATTGGCCTGTAGTTATTAAGCGTGCCCGATATACCTTTTTAAAAACAGGTATAACTTTTGTTATCTTTCACGCAGAAGGATACGTGTCAGTAGATACAATTAAATTGTATAATACGGATAAACAGAAGCAACTAAACACTCCCGTATCAAGAAACCGTTGTCATCATGTTAAATTAGATTGACAATGTATTGCAGTGTACATAAACTGTTTCCTATATCAAAGAAGCATTTTTATTTTATTTATTTTGTACTACGTAACCTATGTATATATGAAGAAACAGCCAACTAATTAGAAATACTGTCCCGTAGTTTCAAAACCTCAAAAGCGTAAAAGAACAGATGTTAGACGTGGTGCTATTTATGACCTAAACATTATAAAGCAAAGAGTACAGTTTTCCTTCTTGTAAATTTAAATTTTTAAGACATCTGGAGAATAGCAAAGCAGAACCTTTCATAATTCATTTGAAAACACACGTACCAGATTTTCTTCAAATGCCTCCCTCCCAGCTTTATACATATAAAATGAGATTGTATATTCTTGTTGGATGTATTATTACCTTGCCATTGTGGAATTTTGATGTTGAGATTCTTAAAACGTGCAATGAACTTTCTTCCTTCAACAATTAAAGATGCTATAATAATGAGCTAAAATATTTTGTAGTGATAAAAGGTGTGCAATATTGCACTGCAAATGAAAGTAATGTGATAAGGGAGTACATTCATAGGCATATTCCTAAACAATTTCATATTTTAGTATTTCATTCCAAGTTTATTATTTGGATAAAACGACACACGTATCTGCGTAATGGACGAAAATCATTACCACACTATGTGTGTAGGTGATACGTGTTTATATACTCATAATCAGTAATCGTAGGCGACGGCACGACGTAAAAGAAGCTTTATGTTTCGGGTCATGAGACAAATAAGAAATTAATTCCGTTCCAAAACACCTGTTTACGGGTCTGAATTAGATAGGTTTATTCCATTATTAGGGACTGTTTTATGACACGTTTACGATGTGACGTTCCTTTATATCAGTTTAAGTGGCCCATAAAGCATCCAAACTGCACGGCAAGCAGTATATAGCTGAATACATAAGCAAATTTTCGGCGTAGCGATGTAGAGTAATAGCTTTCTGGCATGAATTATTTATCCGTACGCGATTTAGCTAGAAGAAATCAAATTTACACCGAGAGTCTTCGTAAACTATTTAAGCTATCAACGACAATTTCTTAGTTACTAGTGAAATCAGAAGCATGTTTAGAGTTACACGTAATTATACGCCAGTGTATTATGAAGTTTCATTTTATCTATATATTTATAATTAACGCATAATTAAGCATTGACATACAGGTGACGCATTAGTGTGGCTAAACTCGATATATCCGTTATCATGCAGATATCAAAATAAGTTATTTACGAAAATTCTAGACAGTCTTATACTTAACATTTTAAAATTGTTTTCATATATACAGGCTGTTTCATATCACCGCGGCGAACCAAACATACGTTTTCTTAAATCGAACATCCAGTATATTATTTCGGATTTTGGTTAAGCTCATGCCTCACACCCCCTAATATACAATTTCATTGAATTATACAGCGTGTTTCAGAAGTTATGGTCAATTTTCTATGCAAATCACTGTGAGTTCGAGGTATTGTATACTGCAAATGACAGTTCGAAATTTTTCTTTTGCAAGATAGATTTTTTTCAAAATTGTCAAAACTGAATACATTAATTTCTCAATTATTTTAAATGGATCGCTTTGTATAACCTGCCTTATTACTCATTTAATGGAATATCAGCACTTCCAACGAATATTGTAAACCTGTTCCAATGGTTAAATAGTTATCCTCAAACTGACGCAGTAGTCTATTACACGGGAAAAAAGGATTTGTTGAGTCAATGAAATATTAATCAACCAAAGCGGTCTGGTTTTTATACAAACAAATAATTGTTTACCTTCAAGATTTTATTTTGTCACTGTCCGTTGATTGATGCAACATAAATATTTGTTTTAACAAAGTCAACTTTGTTAATTAAAGTATTTCAGAGAATAGAACTAAAAGTGCTTATGTTTCTGATTCAATCAGTTGTTCATTTGAACTCAATGAATTCTTTATAGTACATAATTAATTACTTTTACCTAGGAAATGATTATTGTAGGTTTATTGTTCTTGTTTATTTTGAGAAAGTTTCCGTAACTTTCATGATATTGCAATAGAAGCTGTTTTTCCTTTTCTAAACGATTCTAAACAATTTAATTACACAGTAGTCTAGTAATTTAATCACCTCAAACCTAATAACTAACGTTTCCAGCTGTAAAAAGACTTATTCATTCTATAAAAAAAGTGCTCGTTTTTCATGCCGGTGAGTGTAACTATGTACATAGTTAGGAAAAACAGCTCCTATTGCAATATCATGAAAGTTACGGAAACTTTCTCAAAATAAACAAGAACAATAAACCTGCAATAATCATCAATAATTTTGCATACGCCTTGAATGATTCGCTTAATAAGTTTAGGTACGTGGTGTGTTACCACGACGAACCTCTATAACAGTCATTATTCTTCTAGGCATTCCTTCCATGAGCTGCCGCATGTTGTTTGTGTGATATTTTCCCATTCTTGCTGAAGAACTTGCCGAAGTTCTTCAAGGGTGGTAGGAGCAGGTATATGATTACAAACTTTTCCACCTAGCATATCCCAGATATGCTCGATGGGATTTAGATCGGGACTACGTGCCTGCCAGTCCATTTGAGGAATGTGAACTTCATTCGGGTAGTCTCTGGTCACTCCAGCGAGATGTTGTCTCGCGTTGTAATGCATGAGAAAGAAATTGTTTCCTATAAATTCTGCATAAGGGAAAATATAATCTTGCAGTATCAACTCAATGTACCTACAGCTGTCAGTGACCCTCTGAGAATAACGTACAAATCAGTTCGTGCTTCCGTAGATATCCCGGCTGACACCATGACTGAGCCTCCATGAAAGCTGACCTTTTCATAAAAAGTACAGGGTGCATAACGCTTTCTCGATCATCGCCACACCCTACCACGTCCATCTGGGCCCCTAAGACTAAATCGTGATTCGTCTATAAGCAGCACACGACTCCAATCGGCATCCCTCCAATATTGATGATCTCTTGTTGTAACCGGGCAACTCTATGTTGTCTGGTAAGCTGTGGTCCTGTAGCCGGTCTTCGTGCAGTCAGATCTGCCAACCTCCGTCTAACGTTCCCTTCACTCACATTAACATTTCGTGCCTCCAGCACCTGATTTCTGAGACTAATAGCGGTTCCATGACGATTTCTTAAACTTGTTAGGCCAAGGAACGGTCGTCTTGAGCGGTAGTCCATTGGGGACCTGTTCCAGGAGCCCTATTCTGCACCGTTTAGCGATATCACTATTCGTTATGTAAAATAGCTAAATATACAAGGACATGACGTATAGCCATATCGCTAAATGGTGCAGAATAGGGCTCCAGGTCGCTCGGTGTACAACCCAGTTTCCAAGAATCGCATGTGAAGCGGCTGTACAGTGCTTCGAGATACCCCGTACCTGTTAGCTACGTAAATCTGACTCCACTTTCACTCCCAAGCAGCGCAAAAATTGCAGCCACTGTTTCCGTAAGAACTGAAATGTTTACAATTGAACAACTCCATGGGAAACAAACAACTTGACGTTTGTAACAAAAAACAAAACAAACTAAACATCACGCCAGACACTTGATTACAATATGACATAAAATACGACATCCCAAAGTTGTATATCCTCGAGTTCTTAAGATAGGAAAGCAACACAAGAAGGTTATTGTCGTTTGATTTAATGAGGAACAAGTGATTACTGCGTAATATTTGTTAAAACCCCCTCATTTCCAACGCTATTAGACAAATTTGTGCTTTTTCGTGCCGGTGAGTGTATTTTGAGCTACTAATCATTTTGTGGTTTCAATTAATTGCCTTAACTTGAACGGGCTTGCTATATTTGGCAAATACAATAGATTTTCATACTAAATTTGCCCACGCAGTCTCAACCGAAGGTCCATATAGTATTCTTGACTATACTTACATTTGTTGTCACAGTTTTTAGTTAATGAGGATTAAAGTATACATTATGCCATAACAGTTAATGAGCTACTATAGAGCAAATTCCTTTATGAAAAATTATTTAAGCATATTCTTATTAAATTACAATACTTACAGCTGTTTAAAAATGCAACAACAGCAAAACCTTGTGCGTTTCAATTTGACCACCTTGATGAGTGAAAGACTCTAGATATGTATTTCTATCCTCAATAGAACTTACAAAGGAAAAAAAAAGTATTAGACGTAGTATCTTTGGTTTAAAGTAAAACCTTCGAAGATCAGCAGATCACCAGTGAAATAACTGTGTTATTCCATATATAACATAGAACTACGTACCTAGAATCTTCTACTCATTAAGGTGGCAAGGCTACTTTCCTTTGGCCAAGCCATTGCCTCCTTTCGATTATTTTAAACAAAGTTTACGTAAAACGTTACTAAGATAGATGACTAAATCACAATCACACAACTACAAAGAAACAACTGTACGGGGGTGTATAATTGAACAAATTCACCATGTGGTTATTTTCCCACAAATATATCTAATTTCTTATTTGAATAGTCCAATTAATAAATCGAAATTATTACCTCTTCATTGTCGTTGAAACTATGAAATCTATTAAACTAACCAATATATACTTTCAATATCACCTAGAAATGATCAGCACTTCCATGTTTGTTTACTTAAGAAATTTCTTTTTCTCCGTGTATAGTAAAGTACCTAATAATTAATTAATTCACCTGTAAATTCAAGTTGTGTTATATATATTTATAGTTTTGAATAATTTAAGTAATATGTATAATGTTAACGTTGCTATTGCTCGTCTTTCAGACTTTCATTTAAATTCTTATATTAAATATCAATTGAATAGCAATTCCCTTTTTATATTTCACACTGATTTGAAAATCTTAAATAACGTCTTAATAAGTAAGAAGTTTTGGAGAAGATTTAATTAGTTTTACAGTTCAGGTTCTCTTGCTAAAATACCTATACTGTTGCGGCACCTATCTTTCGCTAAAACTGGTAGGCTTCCCTTATTGAATCCCATCTACTTTACGCAAAAATATTCATCAATCACGATAGGGAAATCAATTCCGGACTACCTGCCGGCAGGAAAAAAAAGAGCGCTCGCACATGTTTGCATATTTTTCCCATACAAGCGGGGGCAAGTTATTGTTGGCCATCAATCAATGAACCCTCTGCCACTACGTAGAAACGAAAACACGGTATGAAACGAGCAGCTTCGAATAATATATCCGTCTAGTAGGCCAATAACTATCCAGCGTGAAACGTTTCGTGAAAAAGACGTAAACTGGAGCGTTTTTATGTATACATGTACAATCTACCGTGGATAGTTAAACGATACTGGCGCTGAGGAAATTACTTGTCATATTAAAAACGCTGGAATGGAGTTTAGCAAGGGGGGACTATACAACTGCATGCAGCACACCCAATTTATACCTTGAGTATTGCTCGCAGATAGTCGATCGCTACCGCCATGTAAACGATTGGAACACGTGCGTGTTTGACTTGCACGTGTGTGCTTTCGGCACGCATACCATTTTATTAAACACTAGCTGCGGAACGCTAAAGGGAAGGAGCCCGTATAGCAGCGGCAACGCTGGCCTTTGGAAGTGAACAGTAACGCCAATAGTCCCATTATTCTGACCGGAAAGTCTAGCGATTATGAACTTCCAGTTAAGCTGCAGCGTTTTTCACGCTTTACTTGGCCCCTTTCTGTGTTCAAATAGCTGACCATTTCTTTTATTTGGGAGCAGGGCCGAATTTAGGGTTCAGGACGCTTTTAACTACATGAATAACGACACTACGAAAAAGTAATAGGTGAGTTATAGTACCCACAATAAAAGGAAAACCGCGTCTACAATATTATTACCAGTAACAATTGTAATTGCTGATTGCGTAAGCTTTAAAGCCACACTAAAATCCATGTTTACTGTTTCTCCTAATACTTAGATTTGTTACTTATTTCGTTAATTGTACTAGGTAATCAAGATAGACAAAATATTGTTTTAGACAACGCAAAACACAAAAGATGTTGCAGATTATAGAAATAAATATGCAAAAATGAAAGTGATAAAGAGGCAGCATCACAAACAACATATCCTCATTCGCCATCCATTAATATCCAAAACTAGTTTTAATATAAATCAACACCTTCATGCACCACTCAAAAATAGAAAGTATTTCCGCAAAATATTGGTATATTTTGCGTATTAACTGAAAACAGAACGGGAGAATAAGGAAACTGCAATATCCAGTGTCGTAATTAGTCAAATTTTTGTTTAAAAAAGCATCGATTTGAAATATTTGCAGAAAATCACATAAATTAGAAGATCAAAATAAATATTCAAACGGTGAAAAAAAAAGTAATATAGATTTTCTGTCTGTATGTTTGTTCCCACTAAACCACTGTACCGATTTTGATTAAACTTGCACGATATCTTCAATGTGATTGAACTAAGAAATTAGGCTTAGGATTGAAAGAACCTATTATCTGAATGGCACAAATGTAATTCGAGAAGGTGCCATTGGATTGCGGTGAAATTTATGTCACTGAGGATCCGCATGCTTACGGTGTACATGACGGTGGACGCTGCATGAATCGGTTACTAGGTTTTCGAATATAATAATCACACGCCTGTATATAATACTGCGATTATTAGTGACGCCAGATAAGACTGTTTATTGTTTATGTTTGAATTGAATACCAAGCGGCGGGAGCGGTATTTTCGCCTCGGTAAGAGTTATGAGAAAACTTTATCAACACAAAAATTCAAAACAATCTTTGCCTGCTTTAAAATTAAATTATGAATAGAAATGTACATTATTTGCCCATTATAAAGCGTGTCTCATTTAGAACTATAGGATTTGAATTGCGCGTCAATCGTGTTATGTGAAATTCAGGGCGACAATATTTAGCAGTCATCAATCAAATAGTAAGACGTTAACATGGTGTGTTTAACAGTTGAACAACAAATGCTTCGTGTACGTTTTATGAAAATGGGCGAGCATTTACGATTCGCACAAAATTAGGACGAAACCAAGCCCATACTACAGAGTTAACTGTTCGTGCCTTAATCAAGAAACTTGAAGGGACGGGTTCTGTTACCGCTAAGATATCACGAATACGTTACGTTCTAGAGTGTACTTGAGGATTCAACCATCAATCCGACGATGTTCACAACAATTGAGTCTCTCAAGAGGCACCACGCATGGGATTTTAAACAAAGATCTGCATCTGAGAGCATATAAAATTGAGTTGACTCAACACCTAGAAGTTACGAACCATTTTCAACGTCGTACTTTTGTAAATTGGGTAAGAAACAAGATGATCCTGATTTTGTACCAAAATCTTTCTAAGCGGTGAAGCAGCTTTTTATATTGATGGAAGAGTAAATAAAGTGGAGTGGAGAAAATCCACATCCGTTTACTAAAGAGTGTATCCCCAGAGATGCACTGTTTGCTGCGCATTTTGGGGTGGTGGTATAATCGCACCATACTTTTTACCAGATGAAGCTGGTACTGCTGTAACAGTAATTGGGGAACACTATCGTGACATGCTAAAGATTTCTTTTTCCACCAAAATAAAGACTTGCATTTCAACAACATGTGGTTTCAGCAGGACGGTACAATGTGCCATATAGTACGCGAGACCATAACTCTGTTGCATACTCAATTTCCGGATCCTGTTTTCTCTCGGAATTCTGACATCAATTAGCCTGCAAGATCAGGTGACTTAACACCACTGGACTTTCTTCTCTGTGGTTATATAAAGGGAACAGTGTATAGCAGCAATAACAATCCATTACCCCAAAGAGAATATTCAAGGTGTTATTCGAAAAATAGAGCCAGGTTTATGTGCCAATGTTATGTGAAATATTTCAAACGAGTAAGATCATATCAGAGCAATCAAGGAGGCCATATCAACGATATTCTTTTCCATTTGTACGCGTAAAGTTTAGAATTTATGTTGAATAAAAAAAAACACGAGTGATAAAAATATTATACAGCTAATTTTGCCATCTACCGCATTCCAATCTCCAAGGGGCTCTGTCTCTAGAACCATCTTCCTCCAATCCTCTCTTCTGTGTAGCTTCAGCTTTTTCCAACTCTTTCTTGGTCTTCCTTTTTTCCTTCTATTAGCAGGCTTCCACTTCCAAACCGTTTGTGATAGTCTGTCCTGGTCCATTCTCCTCATTTGAGCATTGTTCCGTTCTATTTTATTGATTAATGTTGTGTCAGCTTGCATTATTTCTTTTATTCTTTCATTCGTGGTCCAATAATGTCTTCTTGCAACATCGTCTCCAATACATCATCTGTGTTGACATTATTTTGTTCTGCGTCTTTTTATTCAACGTCCATACTTCACTTCCATAAGTAACACAGCTTTCGACAAAAGAGTGGAACATCCGGGTTTTTGTTTTCTTTGAAATATTATCATTCTACAACACAGGGTGTAGTTCTCTAGTTATAATTTTTCCCTTTGTTATTTTATTCTGTATGTATACTTCATCTCTACCATCGGAAGTTAACGTAACTCCTTGGTATTTACACGCAATTGTCTTTTTATTACTCCATTTTGTACCACTAACTGTTTCCCTTTTGTACCGATTACCACATACTCTGTCTTCTCCATGTTGATCTCAAAACCCCATCTCTCGTATTCTTCCCTCGGTTTCCTGTTAACATAGTTTCTTTGTATTCTGTAGTTCACGTCCGTGTGCCATACTTTTTTTCAGTTAATTGTTTTAGACAGAAAATATTGTCAACACAAGATTTTCCAGGTCTGAAACCAGTCTGTTCCTCTAAGTCGTTTACTTGTTCCTCTTTCTTGGTTTTACTATTCGTCAAGGAGAAATACTTATAAGAATCTACATATTCCATATAAAATTTACGCGACAGATGTGTAGGCAAGGTTTTTGAACACAGTACATAATTTCAAATTGGATGACGTATTTGTGTACTGTGGTTACTGTCTAACTGTTAGAAAGTAGTCTATTTTATAACTAAGAATTAATATGAAAATGTAAATGACATATATATTTCCAACTGTTAGGTGCGTCAGAAAAGTCCATTTAAAAAAATTAAGGTTATATAAAATTGATTTCTCTGATGGCCACAAAATACTATCTGATTTCAGAAATAGACTTCGTGAAGCTTTGTATGCACATATACACTACCGTTCATATATTTGGGGACGACTAAGAAAAACTCGAAAAACAAACAAAATTGAAATATTAACAATTAATTGTGTTTTATATGGAAGGGTATGCATTTCTATATTGTATATGAACATAATTTACAATAGTATTATCTTCTATCTCATCAATTTTAAAACTGTTCGTTTTTATCCTAATTTTAAAAAACCTGTATTTTTTAATCGTCCCCAAACATATGAACGGTAGTGTATGCCTATTTACTCCTACTTTGTCTTAGTCGTTCTTTTTTTTTGCTGAATATTCTCCCAAATATCCTCCCATCTAATATCCGTAAGGTTATCTCTAGAATTCCCCAGTCCGCGCCTGGAAATCCCATACGAAGTATTCCGGTGCGACCTCTTTACGTTTGATTTAATAAGCAAACTGTACCAACTGCGACCTCTGCGGGTGATCAGGCGTCACTAGATAGCAACGTGGTAGAATATGTGACGGCAACTGAGCAACATCGTTGACCGTTTTCAACGCGGATTTTCTGAAATCACTGTCGCACATTCGGACGCTAATGAAAGCTGATGATTAATGGAAAAATTCAATTAGATTAATGTACGCCCTCTGAGATACCGTCTCGTGTACATGTAATTGAATTTTACGTCAGCACTGCATAAGTGAGAGAACGAGCAAATAAATAATTTCGAGTGAGAAGGTGGTAAGCTTCTGGGGATAATTTAATTTTTTTAATTTTTCGCTCCGTTCAAATTGAAAATAGTTAATGCAATGTTGCTGTTTTCCCAATGCCTACGCTAGATATGTAGATACAATTTAGGATATTTCAAGAATACATGGTTGCAAATTAATGCCTATTTACGTAACACCATCTTTTCAAAGAAATGAATACAATATCTCAGCAGAAAATTCATATAGTTCTGATAACCGTTTAGTATTAAAGTATATTACTCAGCTTAGTGTTATCATCAGGTCAAATATGTTGCCTTAATTATTATAATTAATTGTTAATGTGCTAACTGAGGGTATAAAGTTTATCTCTATAAATACAATTAATTCCATGACACAATTACGTTTTGTCTTATATGTTGCAACGTTTAAAAAAAAAACAACAAGAGAAAATACGCGAGTTCTTGTATCCGTAAAACTTGCTTCTGTGTTTAATCGCCTTCAAATACATGTAAATTTACGGTTCCGCATAAATTTCATCCAACAATAAAATAGTTTAGCGACTGTTCTACATATTTTGTAATAAAAGAGCCATCTGACAAAATTGCGTCTACATTGTTGCTAACGACGATAAGATAAACAATAAAATGGCATTTATACGACCGCAGTCGTAACTATACAGATTTATTTGCCCCATTTAGTTTATTTATAGTTGTAGTACACACCCATCCGGGAGTACATTGCGTCCATCCAAGCGATTTGGAATACATAACCTGCCTGCCGCTGTTGCTGTTCTGGCCCTTGTATTTGAATCGAATTACTTTATTTATCTCCCTGTATTTTAATTTTCATTAGGTGCCGCTGTGAATCTATTTCATTCTTAACTGCATTCCCCTTCGAGGCCATATTTTTGCGTTGAAAACTACGCACGGACAGTTACGGTCAAAATAATTATATTGGCGGCGAATATTCAAGGACAGGGGATCTCAGTGTAATAGACGGTATGCGAAGGGTGAAAGTCTCCCTTGCGAATATGGGGTGTATCCGCATCGTGAATGCAGTTAGAACGGTCGCAAACGACGGCGACTGCAGAAGATTGTTATCAGAAAACTTGCATTACAACATCTAGGAAATGAATCCATATTTTATATCTAATATGATGCTTAACTGTTGAATATTACATTTAAAAGCAATTACGATTATAGAAGATTAGCCCGTAGCGTTCCTTCCTCTTTTCATGAATTTTTAAGTTCCCCACTTTTTT
This sequence comes from Osmoderma eremita, assembly GCA_031763485.1. NCBI lineage: Eukaryota > Metazoa > Arthropoda > Insecta > Coleoptera > Scarabaeidae > Osmoderma > Osmoderma eremita. The sequence continues at coordinate 8,527 of JARFOC010001080.1, read as the reverse complement.
CCCGTTACACACGCGTTCTTTCTATACATCTCAAAGGAAAGCGGATGTCTAATTAGTATGCATTAAACAATTCAGTTTCTCCTTTCATAATTTAGATATGAAATTTAAATGTAAATAAAAAAAGTTATAGGTCCCAGTATTCTCATTAAAAGTTTATTAACGTCAATATAAAATTTTAACACTCTTCTTTAGCTGAATCCATTCGAAACAGGCGGTATACAAAATTCAGAATGAAAGCTATCGCAACCAATTGTTTTGAAAATTTACATAACATATCTTTAACTTAAACGGTCACGTATATTTTGTATTTTATAGCAGAAACGTCAATGAATAGGTAAAACATAATTGGCATCTTTAAAAAAGCAAACATATTAACCGATGGGTTTGACCGTGTTGGCACTTTGATGTTTCTTAAAGCAAACATACTTTAAAATAAAGTGCTTTTGGGTCTGGTAAGTAAACAGGGTTAGTGATTGATATTGCGAAATTAATTTAAATTTAGTGCTAGAGCCTGAAATTTCTAGTATTAAAACACTATTCAGATGTCAACATTCTGCAAGTGCCCATTTACACGATCCACAACATCTATTTGCTTTCGATTGGGAAATTATCTGCATCGATTATGTTGCTGAAACAGATGTTTACTTGTAACACGTCATCACTCTACAGTATATTGAGAGAACTGTGTACATACATTCGGTGACTTTAGCCCATAATGAAATGTATAGTATAAACAAATATTACCGAAAATTAGTCAACGAGGGACTAATAATACATTTTATATTTATTATTTTAACTGAAAAGTACTAAACTGTACTGTCTAATAAACTAGATGAAAATACATTTGTTATTTCTTATTTTTATTAGCGATATCTGCAATCCGGTGTCCTATCTTTTTAGCCCATGAACTCAAATTACTTACTGTTCAAAGTCTTGTGATTGCTTTTATCTCCAAAACTAAATCGATGTTGTTCCTGATTGGTGCAACATTAATAACCTATGAATGTCAACAAATGCAATGTCATTAGCTTTTCCCGCAAACCTAAACGTATTATAAATAATTATCACTACGACAACACCATATTAAAAGAAAACTTTACCATCAAAGAATAGGAATGACATTCAATCACAAACTTTCGTTTGTCAACCATATTTTTAAAATTAGGCTTCATAATTAGCATTTTTTGAAATTTTTTCTATACCGCTTGTGTGATGACACTCTATTGTATTTTGTCAGGTCCAAGCTAGAATATGCAACAGATGATGCTAAATTCCTTTTTATTTAACCTATTCACTACTCAAGACGAATATAATCGCAACCTTCGTTCTAGTATCACCCATGAGAATGTTTAGGGAATTTTTTTTGAGAACTATTTTATTTTATATATCATGACCATAGTGTCTTGTGGAGCCCCATGCAGTCTAATTATAGAGTATACAGCTGGGGCGATAATATAATCACTTTTTCCTTTCTTTTATAAAATATTATGCTGTATCCGCGATATTAGAATGAAGGTGTCGATAATCTACCTGATCATTAAATTGACTTCAAATTAATTTACTAACAAGTGCGGTTTTGATTGCATTACAATCCCAACAAACTATTTTTGAATGAGTTACTTGCTGCGTTGAATTACGTTTACGATCAGTTATGTTAACATTTGTTCACGTCAATTGTACATAGATACATGTCGCGCTTGATGGAAATAAATTCCGAAACGATCAGAAAATTATTGCGAAACTAGTTTGTTCGCAACTGCGACCGCTCGGTGCAGAGACGGATCGAAGTGACGGCAAGGCAATCGCTTCTGATTAACTGAAATGTGTATGTTCCGATGAACGTTTATTTGTAGGGAAGGCCACGCAAAGTGATTTATAAACGGCGAGAGAGAGGAGAGAAGGAGACGGAGAAAAAGAGGAAGTCTGCACCGTTGACTAGGGCCATCGTAAATGTGAGGAGGGTATCATACTATTACTAAACGCTATAAATATTGATAACGATCTTTTTAACCGATAAAAAAGTACAATTTGAAGCGATTTCTACGCAATTGAAGATTCTAATGGTCCCTTCCATGTATATAACCGCGTTACGGCTTTTTTCAGCACCGAAATTTATGGTAAAATTTTCGGAACATTATCGAATGTTAGCTGCCGCGAATGTAACCAAGTAAAGAATTATTTTTGTCCCACATTCGCTGGCGGCATACGAGTATTTACGTCCGTGCTTAACGGTGACCCTATGTATTATTCCTCTCCGGAAAACCTAATTTTATTAATGTTACTTTTAAGAAATAGGTCGGCCATTTAGAAAAGTACCTGATAATGAGATTTTGATGCACCCACACTTTGCTAGTGTATCTATCGGCATCTTATCATGGCAAACCTCAAGATATACTTACAGCAATTTTTAACTGTAAGGCTTAAAGTAATTTATTGTGAGAGCAACGGAAGCATATTACTGCTAATACAGTGGAAAACGTTCTTATGAGAGCTGACAGACAGAATTTGGGTGTAAGGCAAAATATGTTTTTTTTTCAGCACATAAACATAATCGGCTCAAAATCCTTGATCAGGGGAACCAATACTTACGTAAAGTATGTAAAGTCTGTATTGGAGTTATCTAGGGACGTAGATAGCACACTTATTGCTTTACAACCACTTTATAGCACTATAAGAAACCCACCTAACATTAATATCCCTCAACTGCTTCATAGTAATTGAGTTCAACCTGTAATGAAGTTCCGCCGAAGAGAGTATTTCTGAATCTACCATTATGCTATTACTACATCAAGACGGGATATGTATAATCTACCGTGCCGCATTCTACACATATTCTACAATAATTTAATCGCTGTGTTAATGTTATCAGATAGTTTCGTCCTTTATCTCGAATTTCTGGAATGTTAAAGTGGCGCCAGTAAAATATTTAACACAAATACGTATTTAAATAAAATAGATGGACAATATGGACAACACGACACAGTAATCAAAGAAAGAAGGTAAATATGTCTGCAAATAATAAGAAAAAATATATTTTTCTTTATTTAAATTGACAAATTATATATGATCCTCCTGATGATATATTATACAATCGATTAACTGGCACCGTATATTATGTATGGCCAAGGCCGCTGTAATTCTTATAATAGGTAAATGAATTTCCTTTATGGAAATGTCAGGGATAATGAATAATAAATTCTGTCATCCCATATTATAGGATGCATAATGACAGCTTAATCGATACTTATATTTTTTATGAACACGTCGTAAGAGATGGCTTGTGGCTATCAGGGTTAAAAATACATATATCTAAATACTATTTAAGAAAATATTTTGTGGGTTATTTGTCAAAACTTTAAGAACATAATTTTAATAGTCTCTTTATTTTTACAATAATGTAGGAGTGTAGTCAATTCGTTATAAATCAGTACAGTACGCTTATGGGAATACCGTAAGGCGCTCCCGCATCTTTTTGGGGTAAATATGTAAATAGATTATGGTCACAACGCAAAATGTAATATACTTATTTTACCTGCATTCTTTCAGTAACACTAAATTTATTTTGGTCATTGCTGAAGCAGATTTTCTTATAATAATAATAAAATATCATGGGGAAATTTGTGAAAATTTTTCTATAGTTGCTATTCAAATGTCAAAGCTATATAGATGTCAGACTGTATGATTCACATTATGTCAACTGTAAACTTACGGAATATGCCGGATATATACTATCTTATGGATAAAAATAAACAGATAAACACAACAGATGGCTGTAGATGGTACAACATGGTAGATAATTTCGCTCTATTCAAATTGTTTGAAGTATCGACAACATTGTGCAACAGTGAGATGGTTGTATATGTTAATTATACAACTAGGCAGAGATACAAATAGTCCTATAAGAGCCTATACTGTTTGCAAAAGGCAAATTGACTATATCGGAATATTGTAATGGTAGGAGAAATAATAAGATAATCTAGAGATTAATTAATTAAATTCTTGAATAAGATTTTAAAAAAAGATCTTACAAATTTTCTTTCCTGCACAATTTAATTATTTTCAATGGCTTGTAGTACATCAGATAAATAAATGGTCATGAGGTTCCTCGTCCTCATACAATAGAAGCTTACCGAATATTTAAGTAATACTCTCAGAATGAATGAGATCTCTTTGAACATTCACTATAGCAACATAATTTCATCTATCAACAGTTTCATTTAGCTAACTTATATTGCCACCTTAACTTTGAAGAAGAAGCAGTGATCGATATATGGAAAACTATTCTTGCCAAAAAATCTGAAATTTTGGCAGTATTCTAACCGCGATTTGCTCTAATCGAGCAAAATATATACAAATGTAGCACTCCCGGTTATTTCGGAAGTGACAAACATCTTTCTTATTTTAAATTTAACACTGTATATTTTTCAATTCAATTCTTCTTAATGTGTGCAAGTTAGTTATTATTTATAAAATTTGAAAATAGCATCAAATACAAAAAAATTGCTTTCTGCGATTGAAAGGAAACTTAATTAATAACATAAATATATGTAGAAAGATCTAAATGGAGGGGCATTAACTTTCAGTCTTAAAAATACTTATTTTAAAGGTTACAACGGGACCGTCATGTATAACAATCTATTTTACAATTTTATTTTAATTCTAGAGCAATGCATACAGCATTGTTGCATCACTTTGTGGTTATAGTTGACAAAGGAGAATCATTTTTAAAAAGAAATACCAAATTATAATGACTTTTATCTTTAAGCACTACCATTAAATTGAACTAAATCAAAAATACCATACAACTTACCATGATGCTTCGTAGATACTATACAAGTACACTATAAGGGAAAAGAGTGTTAGAAGAAAAAAAGAATACAGACTGCCCAAATAAAATTAGTTTATTTAATTGATTACAAAAATCATTGTAACGTACTGCTTTGATATTGGTCCTAAATCTGAGTGGTCGTTAAGTGAGAAGTAACGGTATATCTCTTGCTTATGCGGTTTTGATACTTGTATAACCCTTCAAGGTTTTTGATAGTGGATATTTAAGATCTTTGAAATAATTTTGTTAGGCATCTAGTAAGTAAGTAAGTAAATAGATAATCATTGTATATTTGCCCTCTAAATGTGCATAAATATCTCAGCCAACTGTCAAGAAAATACAATAATATAGGTTCAATAACAACTATGACAGCAAATATTTAAGTCCATAAAGTACACACCAAGTAAAGATTAGATACCTACCTACATATTACTTGTACCGATCGGCGTATTCTTGAAAAGTGTAGAACATATTTTCAATTAAAAATTTATATAATTATTCCTCCATTTTTTTTAATTTTTTTATTTGTTCAATGAAACTTCGGAGCGCATTTTATACAATTATTACTCTGTAGTAGGGTCTTTTTTCGTTGATAGTTAATTTATGAGTCGGAAGCAAGACAAATTCAGAATGCCTCGTGACCTCTATGCAAAATTAATGTTAAATTTAATGAATCAAATATATTTTGGAATAGAAATTGTGTGATCATCCATTTAAAAAATTTGATTAAAGTAACTGCTGAATATCTTTATATATTACCAAATAGATTATAGATTTGGAGTAGGAATGCTGTGAATTTATTTTATTTTTTGAGATTATGCCTTAAAATTTATATTTCTCCCGTATACAAATACAAAAGAACATTATCACACACAAAAATACACTGAAGGATCCCCCTAATATTAAAAATTAAAATGCCAATATAATTTGCATATAAGTAAATAGATAAATCACGTAAACTTAGTACAAATTCCCAAGTTTCTTTTACCATACATTGGAGAACAAATACATAGAATAAGAAAACTAGCTCTGCAATAAGGCGACGATGTATGTGTGTAATATATTCTACACATCTATACAATAGAAGCAATAAAACTTAAAATACCAGAAGAGTTCATAGTGGACGCGTTGTATGAAATTCATCAAGTAAACTGCATATTTCATGCATGCAACTACCAAAAGCGCTGCATGCAAAATTTAAATATATACGATTTCCTAATTTCACTAAGGCACATGTAATTTAATTTACTCTTGTTAGCATAGTTATGTTAGTATTCGTACACGTCACGTCATAGTAGATGTTGCAAGTTAAGATATATGTACAGCCAGCGGCATTAGTATTGACTCACTGAAAGAGACGGTTATAATGAATTCTAGGAATATTCTAGACGTCATCCTTGGATGGCATATACTTACATGCATTCGATTTTTTGCTCGTCTGTTCTGTTCGATTTTAAAATACTTATACAAACGCCCTTATCTACGCTCACAGCTGAGATGGGGTGATGTTTTTAAAGAAACATGTAGATTGTTTACAATATTAATATTGAAATTTTTTATAAATAAAATACAATTTAACAAAGTATGTCATTACCATCAATTAATATTAAAACAATTATTAAATTTAGATATGGCAAAATTTGAAATAGATTGATTGTCTTCGGTGATCGAAACAATATCAGCAAGTGTATAAGAAAAGGCTAATGATAACGTATACTAATTAATTAACAACGTTAGGAAAGCATAGTTTCGGTTTTTCCAATTGCAAATAAATAAAAACCAAAATATATGGGCACATCACTTGTATTCATTTATCTGACGGCACAAGAACAAACACAACACGATTAAAGGAAGGTGGTAAAAGATATAGAAATCGGGTATAATTTTGAACTTTGACTGAGCTAATGTGGTGTTTTCGGATGAAAAAACATCCAATCAAAATACCAAACAAGAAGTGTATCGACCTGAAAAGTCAAGATATGAAAAGGAATATATTTTAAAAACAAAAACTAGCGGAGGAATTATCGCTGCGTACTGGGCGTGGTGTGCAGTCATGGGACAGGAATTTTTTTCGTAATTAATGGGGGAATGACTGCAAACGTTTATATGAATTTGCTAGAATAATACATCCTTCCTTTAGCTTACCCCAATGATGGACAAATTGCATTAGTACAAGATAATAGCCCAATTAACACTGCTGCACAAGTGCAATAATGGTTTCTAGAACACCCGCAAGTAATTCCTTTGAATTAGCCAACCAAATCTCCAGGCTTCAATCCCACAGAAAATTTGTAGGCGCATATGGTTCGATCTTGGGAGGATATGCTAGGAAATCAAAATCTACAGAACGGAAATGTACTGCGTCAGCACTGTGAAGGGCTACAGAGAACGCCAAACTTCTGCCAACGACTGGTTGATTCAATGGCTAGGAAGTTAGAGGAAGTTATTGCTAATAGAGGATATTACACGAAATATTGTGAAAATGTGATAGCTTCGATGACGCGAAGAGTATTTCCAGATATTGCAAAATCCGTCTCTTTCAGTGATGCCGCTGATGTACATGCGCACCGAACTGCAAGGCTTAACATAATTTAATTTAATAATATGACATGTACAACATTATACATACAAAAACTAATATATTTCAAGTAAGATTATGGATGAGTGTCATAAATTTTAATCTTATATTTTAAAAAAAAATCTAATTATCATAGAAAATTCAATCTAACGTTAGCTGTGTAATTAATTCTTTTCTCAAGTTTCATCCACGCCACGAAATAATGTATGCGTCTCCTTCAGAAGAACACGGAGCTGGAATTTCACATCCAGCAACAATACCTCGCGGTCTTAAAAAAGGAAGAAAATCATAAACTTAATTTAGATGCAGATGCGCTCTGATATACGATGCCGCGGATACCATCCCAACTTCCAACATCACTTAATCTGCGAAACTTTTATTCTCGGTAGTGTTGTACGGGTCCACTCAGACTAGCGAACACACTAAAGACACCGGGTATTCACATGTTGGGTAGACGACAATTCGCTGTTTTGCTCTCCAACTGCTTTCACGTATGTACGCTAACGCCGTTGTAACCAACGCAGACATGTCGACACGAAATCCACTTTAGCGATGTGCAAGAGAATGAAAAAAGGTTGAATTGAAGTATGTATATATGTATGTAAGTGCGTAGTGAGTATGGCTACAAAAATGGCGTCGAGGCAAAAGGTTAAGTTCTCACAGTGTCACAAAAACGGATATCCCTGTTATCATCATTCGCAGTGGTCGGAGATTAGGCCGATAGCGAGAAACACATGCATACAAGAGAGATGACGCGCACATCTAGATTCGTTGGGGAAACATTTCTAATTGGTATAGTTATTGTTTTACCTTTTAATGCAATATATTGCAATGATCCTTTAACAGCATCTTGTCGTTTCATTGTTATTGTAAAGGTTTGTGAGCCAGGAAGCAATCGCTACCATCGAATTGTTGATCATCTGAGATAATTGAATACGCGAAAGACTGCGACCTATACGATTGGCATTTGAAATTTCACATTGAAGATTCCATTAATATCCGTCGCTCAACCGGTAAAGACGGTCTCTGTTTGGTAGGGAGAAAGGGTCCAGCCAGCGACAAGAAATGGGCATAAATAATGTTACTAAATCAAAAAATACTTTATTGTTTTTATAACTTGT
>JARFOC010001076.1:0-14817 GCA_031763485.1 Osmoderma eremita | reverse complement strand
GTTGCACGATGATTAACGATTAAGTAGTATATAAGATAGAGGTTAAAAAGCGGGAAAAAGTAATGTTTGATAGTGGCATTCTGAGAGCAAGATTGTTCTCGGAGTGCTACGCTTGACATTATATTTTTTCCTTTGTGGTTTTCTGCTGAGGATGGCAACTTAGTTCCCGAAATGCGTATTCAGTGTTCTTTACTCAACAAGGTGGTAAGGGGTATTTTTTAACTTGAATTTATTTTAAGCCACCGTATCCGTATTTTTAAAGAAAGGGCTAAATTCTTGTACCTTTCCAGCGATCCGGGAATATTGTTGTTGGATTGTTGGTATCTACAATCACGTATCATAATGGAATTCTAGTATATCCAATAAAATACTTATGCATGCATAAATAATAACATATGCATAAACAATTCTCTATATAATTACAAAGAACATCTTCACATAATCTTGACCACGTACTCTGGGCCATAAGCGTCTTTACTATCGAAATTACCGATAGAAATCTATCAAGTATCTTATAATGAGTACTGCAACCTGTCACCTGCGCTGTATCTGCGCGTCAGCAAATTAGTTTCATTGTTTTTTAGTTCTGTAAGCCTATTTCTCATTATTCATAATTTCAAAGTAAGATATTGTATTGCATGAAATAAATTAACATAATTATTTCTCCAGCAAGTTCAAGATACTCGAGAATGATGTTAGTCAGGAATACTTATTTTCGGAAGATATTTTGTGTTTTTTATATTTTAAATGTCCATACAACCAAGTTTGCATTTGCCAATATCTATCTTTTTTCCACTTACTTATTGAACAACCCAAAGCTTTGTCACTGAAAACATGTTGGAGTATTAATATTTATGCTGGTGAATCCTCTATAAATTATCCTTCCCACCATGCATAAATCGTAGCAAATTTTCCATCTAAAATTGGTGAGAGCTGGGTTGGAATGACAACTACATTCCACAGTTGTGTGCCGAATAAGAAAATGTCCTCCTTTTAGCTTTTTACGACTCAGATTCGTCAAGACATAGGGAAACGAGTTCCTTAGTGCCAACAGATTTAATACACATTATTAGATACAGAAAAGTCATGTTAGAATAATTTTGGGGTTATGCAGTGGTTGTGGTTGTTCACTAGTTTAGAAATGGACTAATTGCTGAGAAAATATGACCAGAACAGATGTAATAATTCTTGCACAGTGCTTGTTCAATTACATAATTATTTAATTACAGCTTATACAATAGGTTTATGCTAACATCGTTGGCTATAAAAACTTACTTTAATCGTAGAGCCATGTAAAGATTGTCAAAATTGATAATAAATCGGGTCTTTGCACCCCAAATAGCCTTACGCCAATTACAATTATTACACCTGCGCCCGTGGCGACTTAAGATGTTCGGCTGTCGGCATTTGCTTAAGGAAGTGAGAGAAACCACCAAAACAACTGTAAAATGAAAATCGGTTGGTTGCCTATTATTGACATAATATGCAACCAGTTGTACGTTCACGATTCGACGAGCGTGAAATCATAGTGAAACCTTGAGCTTCTTGCAAAACCCAGCATTACCAGTGGTAATAGCATGGCAAATGTTGAATTATTACAAGAATCAATATTTGACATAAACAATTTTCTTTTTCCTCTCTTTATAGCAATTTCATTATTTAAAAAACATAGGTAAACCCTTTACTGATGTATGACTCGTTGTATCAGTGTGGTGTTACTAATAATAATAAGAATGATTCACTTTAAATTATTTCTTTATTCTCTGTACTTGATTCATGAGTACACATCCGTCTGTGTCTGTATTGTTAGGCAATGTGTATTAAGGTGCTATGGATATTCTAATAGCTACACAACATAACTGGCTGCCTGCTATGTCATTACCACATACATTACATTACATATTCTTTTTGAAGTTACACATAGGAAAGCTTAAGTGTAATAAAGAAAAAAGAACCCGGTATAATAATATATACTGTGTTAATCTTAGCAAAGTCAACGCTCATAATACGCATGCGACTATCCCATCGACTTTTGCGTCTTATTATAGCATTCTTTTAGTGACTATAATAATAGTTTTGAATTATAATCAATCGTTTTTCATAATAAGGAATATAAAGTAATTTTTGTAAATATGTGACCTAAATTGTCTACAGAATTAGTATTACATAATTGATTTTTAAATTTTAAAATAGTCCTTCTATTAGTGGTTCTAATGGGACCGTTTGTGGTACATAAGCCGGACTTCTTTTGAATGGAATTACCAGCTTTGTATCATTTCATAATTTCGGTTCTCTCTCCTCTGTTGTACAACGCGACATTTTAACAGTAACAGCAGCAAAATGCACCCTTATTGTTTCTTTTTGGTGTACATCTGCTCTGCTGAATTGTTTCTCCCGTGCTGATTCCGTACGTCTTGCTTTGCCCCACTACATTAGTGCTGGTAGCAGACGGAGTACGTTGAGGAGTACACGTTCTTTTTTTAAGACACGATCTTTATATCATGAGTTTGTCCAATCCGCTTTTTGTTTTCTCTATTTTCTCTTCGCATTTCCAAATTGTTTCTTCTTTATAGTAACCGAGATTTCCTCCTCAAAAACTAGGATTCGATTTAGAGATTACTGTGCTACTAAATCCTAGATAGAATCTCGATCAACGCCCACTGTATCTAGGCTGCAGGCGCAGAAGTCCAACGTATCGAGTCAGAATATCTATTATTCATTAGCTACTGGTGTTACTTAAACTATGAAATTATGATAACTAATGTTCGCTATCCGGGGAATGATAAATAAGCGCAGAAACACACCGGTGCGAAGTCCGGATTCTTGTTAATGTCGTCGCCATTACTAACTCACGATCACTATCTCGCAGACGCTGAATACCGGTCGGTTATTTCTTAATTTACGTCTTGCAAATACCCCAGTCCCTTAATGGCTTCATCTCCGCACACGGTCATTAAAACCATAAATACTATGGCAAATTGTTCTATATTAGTTGCTGATATTTATCTTCTTAGGACGACGTTCCTCGTCGTATATTAACCATTTACCCACCCCAGCTATCGAATAAATATGAGCGTTTGCTCCGTTTCGATCTTAATTTTACGGGCGCATTATGCGATAAGAGAACCGGACGAATATTGCGCCGAAATCACAAAAAACCGTGTCAAAACGTTAAAAGTGCCGTCCTTTACGATTACCGATTTTGATCGGTCGATAAAAATCGCATGCGAGTCGATGGTATTAGCACCTTAAACGTTATTAGTTTCCATTTCTTTTCTTCATGGAGGTACGGTATGCAGAAAATAATCCGTCGGGACAAGCAATTAATGAATACAGAAAAAGGCACTTAAGGTAAAGACTGGTGGAACGACAACCTCATTTTTGTGATAACAGCCAACGAGAAGAATAAGTCGACGAAATGCCTCGATATCTGATATTTTAATCCAAAGCTGTACCGCCGTCATTGTCGCTGCATTATTAACTAGTGTGAGAATGATCAGAATTTCATTATGGTGTTTTATGAAGTGGAAATAAATAATTATTAGCTGATCATAAATAAAACGGGTAAAAGTTGAGTATATAAAATAGAATCTTACATTAATACGTTACGTTATTGATTAATACATAATTCTTGAGAGAAATCGAAAATTACATTCTTATGTATGAAAAAAACTAAACTTGTTATTCCAACATTATATTTATTAACAATTAATTTAGATCGTAGCATCAACTGCAAGTTGTTAGAATCTAATTAAATAGGATAATTTTAGTTTTTTTATACATTTTTACAAAAATGTCATAGTTCTTGATAGAAATTAAAAAGTACATTCTTTACTTTTTAATTTCTATCAAGAACTATGACATTTTTGTTCGTAAAAATGCTGGAACACGACATGATGTCAAAATAACAAGAGATATTGAAAATCCCCTCTTAGATATGAGCTGCGACTCACTGATTCGTAAACTCGTCTGTAACAAACCCTTCGAAGTCATGATAGACTGGGAGGGATGGTGGAAAAGGCTGAAACGAATATCGCAGCAGACAAGAATCTGGCACACAGACCAATTGAAAACGAGCACAGGTTCGCGGGCAAGGGTATGCGGGGGGAGGCCGGAACGAGCACTGCGCATGCCCCTGGGACAGTACGCCTCCGTGCTCCAAACTGAAATCTCTGCAATACAAATCTATGCTAGAGTTTGCAGCAGGGTGCACAAACCAAAACGTTCTGCATTCTATGAACAGTCAAGCTACCTTAAAGGCATTAGCATCTTATCTGATATCTTCCAAGCTGGTATGGGACTGCTTGCAAGATCTTCAAAACCTGGCGAAACACAATACAGGTAAGCTAATATGGGTGTCGTGGCATGTGGGGATTGCAGGTAATGACCAGGCGAACCAGCTAGCAAGGCGGGGATCCGAAATGACCTTCATTGGACCTGAACCAGCTCACACAAAAAAGATCACAAAAACTGTTGCGCGTGGTGCGGTAACTGAGTGGGTGATTGAACAACACCAAAACACTGGCATGTAGCAGGACAGAAACACAGCAAACAGATGATGAGGATCACAACATTTGGCAGCTGACATACTATCGCTTAGCAGAACGCAAATTAGGATAATGGCGTGTCTACTTACTAGACACGGCAACCTAAGGAAATATCTACACAGAATGGGAGTCTATAGGGAGGAATTTCTGCGTATATTATGTAATGAAGAGGAGGAAACAGCTTTTCACGTTATTTTTGAATGTTATGCATTAAGCTACCGGAGAAATGCCCTACTGCAATAGACCTAGTGCAATAGACGCACTACGGGGCACACGCGAAAGGGTCGCTACTACTAAGCCTTTGTCAGTGGGGTAGATCTGTTTGGATAATCAGGAATAATTGAATGCAGAGTAATACAATAGGCCTGAAGGCCGCCGTGTTAAGGGGTGTAAAAGACCTGTGTCTGCATTAGGGATTAATCAATCAACGGTTTCACGCCCGTCGAATATTAGTAAAGAAAAAAGAACCCGGTATACAGATTAGTTCATAAAATCAATTCCGGTATGATTGAATGACATTTGCAGATTTGAATGGTAATTTTTTGATAAAAACGAAGCAAGCGTAATCACGAGAAATATTTAATTATGAACATTATCGTCGAAAGCTCGACCAAAATAAATCAGTAGTGATTTTTTCATGTTGTCTTTAGTGTATGTTGGTAAGCATATTTATTTTTGCATTGGGATTTATTCTTAAAGACCTGTAAGGTCTTTGACAAATCTAACATCTATCAACTTCCTTTCCGAAAGATTAAAAATGCCACGGAAGAATTGATATCTTTATGTAATGGTGAAGAATTTTATTTATTATACTTTGTTTTGGCACATTAAAGTATGATACAAATTGGATATGGTATGAAGCAATAGTTATTCCAGAATTTTTTTTATACTTAGAATATGTTATTTAGCTTTACATTAAACCGGATTAAACAAGTATTTTCCGTTGAATAACAGCTTAGTTTGGCAAAATGGGTAGTGCTTACTATCACTCATTAGAAATAATGTTTATAGTTTTTAGCAATTAACCGTGAGAACAAATTAAAAATAATTCTTGTCACACAAATAGCTTTATACAATAACAAAGATAAACTGCTTCATACAAAGCATCATTTTGTAGCGTGCTATATATTCAAAATACACACAGTTATATAGATTATTGTGTCCGTTAAGTTAGAAAGAACTGCAAGTCTCTAATAAGGAAATGCATTTGTGGTTTAATGTTATGCAGATCAAAATTCTTTTTGTGTAGTAACGATATTCTTCAGCTTATTATTGGTAAACTACGTCTACAGATAGTGTCCATGCCGTTGTAGAACAAGGATGTCTATATTATTTTTTCAAACAAATCTGTTCTAGGCGTGAAATGAGTATTCTTATAATTTAACTTTAACACGTTCGTTGGTGACTGACATATATGGTAGCAGTACCCAGCGGCCAAATTTTGTTTCTTTTTGAATATTACGGCTTTAAATGTTTCAAAAAACCCTTGAAATTGTTTTTCTAAATGTCATGTGTCAATATCAAAGATTTTGTCAAAACCGCGGACCCGTGTTGTGAGCACGAGAGTACAAAAAATTACCAAAATAAACTGACGGTCAAAACAATAAAATAATAAGAACCAAATTTAAAATTTGAATAGAAAATATCTTGACCAAGAAAATTCAAACAATATAAGTTTGTTTTGGAACGGAGTCATAGACGAGAGTAGAAAAATGATAATAAACGTGATTCAAATTTAAAATACTAAAATGAATGATAAAATAAAGTCAAACATTCACATTCTCTTGGACATTTATATTTTTCGTATTTTTTCTGGGCTTTCTTGTTGTACAAACTCTTCATTTTTTGCTTTGAGTTTCGTTTCTCTTGTTCCTTGGAGTTATTTTGGCTGGAATGTGTTGAATAATACCAGTGTGTCAAGCAGCGTTCCTAATAATGATCCTCGAAGGATGAAATATGAGTTTTCTCAATTTTGTTTGATGGCTTTACTCGCATTGCTTTCGGAATTTTATAATATAATTACCTAACTATATAATTTATTAATTATTAATAAAGTTTGAAGGTATTCTTGTTACTTTGTACATATACCTGCATCATATGTTAGCAATTATTTTATTAACGGTATCTCTTGATTTAGGACAATCTGAATTATCGTTTTCAAAAGACACGAAATGTACATGGATTTTGATTATAAAGTCCAAGCCCAAGTTTACGATAGCCGTTATTTTTTCCGTGTCTTCTTTCTTGTTTCATTAATTACTTTGGTCATTATTCTAAAAATTCTAGATTCATATCTACATATTAAAATAAATTAATGGCGCAGCATACAGAGTATCATTCCAATACAAACTGTGTCCTACATCACCCTTATTCCAATACATTATTAACTGTTACGGTAAATTATACAAATTCAACTGTGTACGTATTCTAAAGGCCACGAATGGTGTTAGGAGTGTAACCATTAAAAGCAATTGTGATAATTACAGTCAGCAGCACGTAGGTAGTTAGTTACCACGGAAAATCAAATAGAAAGATCAGAACATATCATTTTCGATAAGAAAATGGGTGGTGAGATAACAGTAATGTGTTAGATTAGACAAACGCTTGTAACTGCATTATACATCTGTCCTTTTATACCTAATGAATTAGGTATAACCATCTAGTTAATGGTTGTTGTTAGTAGTAAGCAGCACAAGGTGTTCTACTCAGGATAATCATGTTTAACGCTTTTATGTTCACAGTTCAGGCAAGAAAATCATTATATATATATATATATATATTATAAAATTTTAACTGGCGCAATAAGTGTTTTTGTCAGTTTTCCATAATAAACATTACTTTATGAGTAACCACACACTTTCGCTTGTATATACATTGGTGAAGGTATTAGTCTTAATAACGTGCTACTCTATTTCCAGAAATCCTATTGATTACATCGCTAACTTATAACAGAATGAGGGGTTTGCATGAAGCATGAAAACATTATTCCTGATTTCGCAAGTTTGTGCGTAAGATCTCATCGCTGCAGGAAAAAATTACCGCAACCTTTACAATTTTAAACACTAATTATTGCATGCAAGTTGCATGACTAATCGCGAAATGTTTCCAGCACTACTTCTGCTGGCTATCGATTTTAATATGCCTGCGAACGTTTGTGAGTATCAGGATTTTATGTTAACAAAACTTTTAATGGAGCCTTTTGTATTTTTATTTCGTTATATATCGAAATGTGAGAGTTCTGACAATATTTTAGAAAATTATCCATATTTTAGACAGAAAGTATTACTCAAAAATTGTATTCTGGAAATAGAAGATAAGGTGTATGGCAAAATCCAAGGTGTTGCATAGATGAAAAGCTTTTACTCGTTTGGGTTCTGGAGGTATATGTTGCCATAAAGAAGTATCTCCCTCATCAATTCATTAGTTAAAATTACCACAACAATGCAATACAAACAGTATGAAATGCATCGGTATTCCGTCAGAATATCGTATTGTCGACTAAATCCTTCCTCTTCGAGTGGGGCAACGATCCCAAACACGCACCCAGCGGCAAAAACATTCTACAAGAGAAAGGGGCGACAAAACGTGTCAAAACAATGGTATGGACTTCTCAAAGCCCTGATCTATCGCTTATAGAGCTTTTCTGTGATAAGGCGCACCGAAAATCCAAGCAAGGACAACCACAAAATACCCAGCAGCTCTGAAGATATTTATAGGCACCCTGGCAATAGATTGGTGCCGATTATTGGAGAATCCGATCAAATGAACGCCCAGAATTTGTAAAGTTCTGGTAAAGACCAAAGAAAGACATATGAACAATAATAATATATGAAATGTAAATATTTTAAATATAAATATACCCCAGGGCATTGTTACTTGTTATCAGGATCTTTAAATTTCAATAAAAATTTTGATTAGGATTGGTAATGTTTATATATTTTTTGAAATAAGTTATTACTACAGATCCTGTGACTGTAGTAATGCATGAAGTTGTTTTCTATTAGAAAGTACAGTTTGACATACCTTTGTAAAATTTTCATGGTCAACAAAAACTACGAGAAAATGATAGAAATAGAAGATATAGAACAGTAAAATACGTTAAAATGATGGAAAAGGAATGGATGTAATTCATTACGATTAATGAAACAAGAAGCTATTAAATAACTATTAATAAGAAATAAAAGGGAAACAAACATACACAGATATGAAAAACGCGCCAATGTTTACAAAAAATTAGCCATTTACATTTATACAAAAGAAAAAAAGACAAACAGAATGAATCGGCGATCATGGGGGGATATCCGAGTATAATGACGGATTTTGCAAAAAAAACAATTCCAAATGTTGAAGCCATCTTAAGGCCTTCAACCACAAGGCCAGGAGTTTCAAAGACTCAATCCGTACAATCCCGGGAACATCTGGAAGATTATGGAAGCGGCTAGAAAAGAAACAGCGTCCGTAAAAGTTTTACTGTTGCTTGCTTCAACGACTTAGCCCCATCACTGATCCGAGTGCCGTTACTGACCTCGGTGATTTCACCAATTTTTATAGGGACTGCGGAAGATTAAATAGTTGCATTACTGACCGTTAATATTAATAAGAATTCTAATTATAGAAGGTGACTTCATGGCGACAAGCTGATATAAAGTCCATTTTAAAGGTTTTTAGATAAAAACCACGAATATTTTCTTTCACGAGGGAAAAGAGTTTCCTATAGGTGGTTTTTTTTCAATTGGGGAGTCATGCATATAACGCTGGCCTAACCCTGGTTCTGGAGAAAAATATACGAGAGCAGACGGAAAATTTTGAATCTACGAAATAATTGTAAGACCAATATTAATATACGCCACAGAGACTAGGGTAATAACAAAGAGAGCAAAACATAAAATAAGAGCAACAGAAATGAAGGTGCTAAGATCCATAATAAATGTGACCATCCGAGACAGAAACACGAGCAAATGTTTTCGAGAATTGAAGATGTGATTAAATGGTCGAAATCGACAGACTGGCGCACATATGAATGAACAATCTAGAGGGAAGAGATCACCTGAACGACCACCTGCGAGATGGGCCCACAGCTGTATCTCGGTCTGTACTACCCAAGTCTACGTGGAATGAATATAACTGGTGAAACAATTAATTGCATCTTTTAAAAGTGCCACCTGCAACAACGGTTTCGGCTCTTGAAAGCGATTCTATATCGAGTTGGCTTCCAAAGCATATAATTCTGTCATCAGTTAAAGTATCAAATAACACAAAGTTATGCGCATCTTCAAATTGCGTCAAGTTCTCGGGAATTAAAAGTTCACTTTGTGATTTAGGTAAAACTGGTACACCTAGAGCTTTATTTCGTTGACAATATAAAGTACATTTCAGTGATGTATAAACGGGCATTTCGGTGATAAATTGAAACCCTGAAATCTTGGATTGATGGAGCTCTTCCCAAGAATTTTTTGGTGTTGATGTGAACTCTTCCCTAACGCGTTCTTTACATTTGGATTTGCATTTGGAACAGTTGTGTTTACTTTTTTCAAATTTACTTCGCAAAAATTAAACCTAATAATTGCTATTCCTAAAGTCTTCGCTCGTGATATGTACATTTGAGTTTATTTTTTACTATTTATAGTTGTTCTCATGTTGTGCTTAGTCTATTCTGACAGAGTGGGCAGCTCAATTACCAAACTAGAAACAAATATTCCAATTGATTATACGCTTCTTTTTAGGAAAGTGAAGAGGAAACACATTTAAGTTGCATGAGTTTTAGCATTGTAAAATCAAATATAAGCTATTCAAATCATTTAATTTTTATTTTTATTATTCGTGGTGAAATAAAACTGATTCTTTTTTGGAATTTTAGTTATGTATCTATATATGTTAATCTACGGCATTTATGTAATAGTTATTACATTAATATAGAATTTTTATTATGTCTCCTACCTAAACTGGCAGTCATGGCTTCCAAGTCTTTCGGTTTCCTTTTCCTGGGCCTCCCCTTTTGTCTGGGCGTCGAGGGGGCGCCGTTATAGAAAGGAACTTTACTGACGGGTTCGACGGTGGTTGGCGGGGGCAGCGGATTGTGGTGGTGGTGGAAGTCCGGACTGGGAAACGGAGGCGGATACATTCCGGGATACATGGCGGGATGCGGCGGGTGCTCTGAAAGCGGCATTTCGAAATGCAGCCGACAGAGGACGACACCGTCGCGCATTCCAAACTGGTCGCCCTTCGTCAGCGGCGAATTGCAAACGGCGCAGGAGAAACAGTGGACGTGGAAGACTAACTCCCTGGCTCGCATCACCAGTTCGGAGGAGAGTATGGTCGCTTGACATCTGCCGCACCTCTTCATACCGAAAAGTCTGTAACAAGAGGAAAAGGAATATTTTCAGAAACTTTCGAGCTCAGATACCTATACTTCGCTTGTGAAAATTTGTTTGTTCGTTTTATTAAAGCGATAGTCAACATTCTTTGTACGTTTTTTTAAAATGAAAATGTTACGTTTCGGCGCACATTTCTTCACGAATGTTCTGCACTTAATTCCATTAGAAACACATGCAAGATACCTATTTTACTGCAGCTTGTAATAAAAATAACGAATAGAATTTTCTATTTAAAGTTCAGTTTTAAACTAGACAGCAACATTTAGAGTAGAAATTTATCCAAACTGGTGTCGGTTCTACTAAATAAAAGAGTTGGATGTATCTGCTCTACGGCTTAAATTATTACTACAACTAAATCCTGCAATTATAAAAAAATGTATTACTAGCAATGAAATAATGCATGACTTTTACAATAGCAATCATTACAGCAACTAATATTATTTCTTTTGAATTGCTTTTACTCAAGGAAAATTACTGGAATCCACGAACAGGTCGTAAAACTGTTAATTAACACCAACTAAGTATTTCATATTTGATATATTTTCCGTCCGTTTCAATGGTTACTTTAGAGTACCCATGGCAAGAAAATCAAAAATTATTGAAATAATGAAAGGAATGCGGAAATATTTAAGCTAATCAGTGGACTGTAGCTATAACACAGCAGTAGTCGTTCTACAGACCTTCGCAAAAGATGGTATTGTTAATGTGGTTCTGTTATTTCTGTTAGAAATAATAACCAAAGGATAAACGGGAACACTTGCATAGGGGATAGTTATCTATTATTATGTTCAATAATTAGTTGAGTCTATTATCACTAAAGGGTGAACAATAGGCGTGGCATCAGGTAGTTACGCGTCTTCGAAAATGTTATGTTTACCCTTACTCACCTGCCTAGAACGTTTTAAATTCAACCGCGAGAGGCGACAACAAATGTACGTCTTTTACATTCCATCCGTGATACAGCTTTTTAATATTTTGACTTCTACCCAATACGACCCAGCTAAGCTATGAAATATAAAGTGATAGCCCACTATCCATTCAAGTTAAATGATTCATTAAGTATAGAATTGCAAATTGTAAGGTTATTATTCATCCAATTTTAGAAGAGCAACCGCAAAGAGAATATGGAAAGATTTGATTTTTTGGGAATTACCTCCTAAGCTGTGCTTTGATTAATTTGGAGATAGGTTGCAATTTCCCTTGTAGTTAAACACGGGCTATGCCATACCATATTTAGAATTCCTTCTTCCACTGCAAGACCAAGGCCAGCCTGCCTATAAGATGTAATCTCATCTGCATCTACATTATTGAAGACTGTCTGGAATATATTTCTATCTGGCTGTTGGGAAGGCGACCTTGATATTTAGCACCTACACAGTTGGTGCTACCGTTACCAGCATCCTCAATGACTAAACGTGGTAGGCTTTGTGAAGTTATAGGTGTACAACACCGACTAACAGAAGTCATGTGCAAACGGGAAACCGCAAACATTGGAATAAATGTGACAATTACTGATCACTCGTGTGTTTTTCTTAGACCTAGTCAAAATAAACTATCAAATAATAACAGCTTGCGCAATAATAAGCAATAAAAAATATATTTCTGTACTACGCTGGGCAACACTAAACGTTTCTGGTCTACTACCCCTATAATGAGCAATGTGCTCTTTCAAACGTGTTAAAATTGGTCACCTTGTTTGTTCAGTATATTTTATAAATTCCGGATTTCTGATGAACCTCAATTTTACCTTTGGTATTTCCTAAAAGGTTATTTAAAGAATTATTTGTTTTGTACGCGGTGCGTAAATTATGGCCTTTGAAAATGTTTGATAATTTTTTAGTCGATTTATGAAATGACAAATTGACTGCCTTGGTAACTTCAACGTATCAGAGTCGTACAGTTTTTAATCGACAATTTTTGTTTATGTTTAAAAAAACAATTAAATTAGGAAAAAATTGCATGTACTTCAGCAATTATTTTCCGCTAGATAGAGGAACTACCACGATTCGACTGACAACTCGAACTGCGACTGACAATTCATTTTTCATTTTAGCGGAAATAATTTTGAAAGTGCCTAGATAATCTAGAAAAAATAGGAGCGATATAAAAAGTGCTATGAATACGTTCCAGTTCGCAGTAACAATGCAGCATAATTGCATGCATTAATTCCCTAATTTACGAAGTGTTAAAAAATGCGTTTGAAAAACACACGGAAAGCTATCTTCCGGCTAACAAGGGATCTCATTATAAGCACCCATGCTTTGCAAAAGTGTATATACATACGTGTATGCATGCAATAATTTTTCATTTCGTCATTATTCTGGATAAATTAGCAAGGAAAAATGACTATTTTATGTAAATTCTAGATTCAATGGAGGTGTTCACCGACCTTTTCTCCAGTTAACTTTTTATATAAACTATATCTATTACATAATTCTTCTCTATTCAAAAATAATTACATTTATCATAAATTAATGTAGCTACTTAGGAGTATAATTGTATAACAAATTAGATTCAACGAGAAAATATTACTTCTTTGTTGTTAATAAGGAAAAATTGTTTTCCCAACATCACAGTTTTGAATTTTATACTATATGTAGGTATTATGAGAATGTGTGAATTAAACCTGAATACGAACATAACACTGTTAAGCTGCACAAGGGCGTTTTGTTTGTTTCCCGCGGGATAAGCTTACCCTACATAAAAAAACAAACAATAAAAATGTATACCTTTGCCTTTTAGACAGCTAGACTGATTACACCCTCCGTAAAATCGTCGGGGTACTACAAAGAGTCAACTATATAACCATAAAATAACATACGTTCGAATAGCTTCCCCGCGGGTACACAAACTTGACGACCTCACGGTCCCCGAATTTTACGCTGCGTGATTCCGCACAATAATCGCACCAGTAACATATTGTGACGTCCTAATATATGTATTAGGATGAGAAGTTTAGGGATATTCGATTATCAAAACACAGTGGGGTGTATAAGTGTTTCAGACAGGCCGAAACCAAATATTGTGGAAATATACACAGCGAAAATAGTGTCGAATCGAGGGGGTACTTTCTGAAAAGTTTCTCGTCAGTTATAATAATTACTTGCCTTAATGGCGTTGTTTGAAATACGTACATACATACAATCAGCTCTATATGTCGAAAATATAACATGCCTTCCTAGTACTACTCGGTGCTTCAAGCACTTTATTAGTAGCTGTTATTTGTTGCTAATATTGTCCGCTTTATTTATGTTTTCGCTATTTATATATATATATATATATATATATATATATATATATATTTAGGTATTATCAAAGAAAATAGTGTATGCAAATAGACAATGACTGAATATTGTCAAATAAATGATCACATTACAGGTTTTTATAGTAGCTGCCAAATAAATATTTTTTGTGATTGAGAAAGTAATTTGTTAGTGTGCATTGTTTGGTAGATTTTTTACCTTTAAAAATGCCATTTATCCATTTAGAAAAAATGTGATATATTAGAGGTACATCTAATTTGTAGAAAAAAATCTGTAGAAATATTCCAGTAGGTACTATCAAGATAAATTTCTGCTCTGCAATACCAAATAACCAACACTTTTTCGCGGTTAGACAGAAAATTTTGAAGTGATGAACCGGCATTTAAGAAAACTAGAGAAAAGAAGCCTTTCATACCGTACGAGGAAACATAAGTAAGCGGGTTAATTTATCTTGAAACATTTCCTGAAAAGCCTATCAGAGACATTACCCGAGTATTGAATATAAAAAGGGGTTCAGTTCAAAATTAAACAGATAATACCGACTTCTCACAAAAGACCACTATACCACACATTATTCACTGCAAAAGTCAGCCACCTTATAAGCATTTGGGGAAACACAACAACAAAAAATAT
>JARFOC010001074.1:0-24080 GCA_031763485.1 Osmoderma eremita | reverse complement strand
TAAACAATTCATATAGTACTTTGACTCCACATTCTCCCATAGATTTGACCATTTCTGCCGTAATCTTGTCTATGCCCTGCGCCTTGCCGTTCTTGAGTTCTTTAACGACTTCCATCAGTTCCTCTAGTCTTATATTGTCCTCATTATCTTGCTCTAACTTTTCTATTCCCCCACTTTTTCCTCCGTCTTGTTCTTCCGTTTCCTGTCCCACCATATTCATAAAGATGCATATTGTACCAACACCATTATGGTATTACTAGAATTAATATTATTTTGGTGCAATCTGAATAGTAAATTTAAAGGTTTCTCTATTTCTTTCCAGATTTCGAATCAAAGTACTTTCGCGGCAACAACTAGTGCCAGTGCAGTGAGTACAGTATGTTGGCACCCTTGCAGCAGACCGGAAATCGGCCAAACTACCCGACCGTACGCCACAATGAGGACCCAACAACCAGGATCACTGCCAGAATACCATCTGGACCCCTATTTATTACTTGAGGACGATTTAAAGGACCTTTATACGTACATTCGCCAAGTATGTAAAAATGCTTCTTATATCAGCTGTAAGATGGTATTATTATAATTTTTCGTTATACATAACCTCAACAAGTGATTTTTTTTTACAATTACAAATATTTTGTAATTAGTAGTATTCGCTTTTACTATACATAGTGAATTAAAGTAATTTATTAGACAGTTGATTTTTGGTCTAAAATGTTGTTGAGCCAGAGATTCTGCTGAACTTAATTTGCCAAAGGATATTTCTCTAGCAAGGCGGGCATTTTTGTAATATTTGATGTATGTAAAAACATATAGTATCTCTCGTTTGTGTTATTGTTTAATATTATATGCGTACCAGCCTACTATTGAAAATTAAAATAATTTATTTATTAATTTCTTATTCGGTTATAGGTTGTGATACATTTTTGAAAATACGAAGAAAAATGTTTCTTAACTCTGTGAAAATCAAATATAGCGTCCATTTAACATAAGAAAGTTGCTACCAATATCTTCGAAATCGCCTTCATGAGTTTTATTTTGACTTTAATCATGAGTGTCCCTAATTAAACCAATTTATCTTTCATATGCAACATCTGCCGCGATGGCGCAATGATAGCGCTAGGTATCTGTTGTGGATGTCGATTGTTCGAATCTCCGTTGCGGCAACTAATTTTTATAAAGATCGGTTGCAGCAAGGGTTGTCGGTACCCCTCCCGGTAGCAGTTTCTTCATCATTCTCTCCGGTTGCTTATGAGTTTCTCCATAGTAGTTAAACAATAATTAATATTTTTATTATTATTTTACTATTAGTCTATTTTACTGTTAGTCTATTAAAGCTAAATTCTAACAAGAAGCATCCCACAAAATATATTTAATTGTTTTATATTTGTTTCTTATGATACGGCCTTAATTAGTGAGAATTCTTATAACGTTTACGATTTAACTTACATTACATCCTTATTCAAATAAGGATCGATGATTATTTATTATTTAGGTTGGGATTAACAAAATGGAACCAATATAATTAATATAATCAGATGCATGAACACTTCAAATGACATACCGACTGTATTTACAAAAAAAAGATCATGGGACAAATTATAGCTTAACAAGAATATTATGCGATTTATAATATTAGAGGACGTTGCTAGCCTGCTAGGTGACACCTCATCACCTAGCAACCGAGCCGCCTTACAACGTCTGAGAACGTTAATGTTCCAGTTATATTTGAAGCTTTATCGTATCAGCAATAATACCGATAGATGATGATAACAGATGGCCATAGATCATTGTTCGATTGACTTTATTTATTCGTATCAAAACCATTATAATAATAGTAATAAGTAGAATGTGAAAATAATATTGGATGATACGATCGATGATAGGATACGATGATGATAGGAACGTGAGAGCTAGAATGGTGATCATCTACGTGGCTAGTGATCTTTAGCAATCTATGTTATTTTAAAAATCGGAGGAGTGACATAGTGATCCTCTATTACAGGGGTGACGAACCTTTTTATGTCCGCGAGCCATTTAAAAATTCACAATTTGAAATGCTGGCGCGCCAGGTAATTTTTGCGATGGATGAAAAAAAACACACTGAAACGTAAAAACTAATAGCAGTTCGTTCTTGATATTAAGAGGTCAAACAAAAACAACGTTAGTGTCCTTCTTTGATGGTACCAATAAAAAAGAAGACATAAAAATTTACCATTCTTCGTTAGTTGGCAGTGTTAGTTTTGTTTAAAACGCCACAGCAACATGCTGTGCGATTGTAATCGCATGACAGTAATTGTCAGGTTCAAGAAAATTTTATCAATTTACCACCTGTGTCCTAAGAGGCGATTAGTAAAATTGAAAGGCAGTTTAGCGAACTTGGACATGTAACGCAGAAAAGAAAAGAACCGTCCAATGCACTGTGTAATAATACCAAATTAGCTGTAATACTCGAGTTGAGGAAAACACGCATTCACCCTGTCGACAAGCCGCCGCAGCATTGGCTGTTAGCCATCCCTCGATTCTTCGCATATTAGAAGAAAATAAAATGCAACCCTATAACTTGATACCAACTCAGGAGCTCTTTGAAGATGATTTTGACAGAAGAACGTATTTTTGTGAACAAATGATGGAAATGTTAGATAACAAAGTTATCCAACTGGAAAATGTTTTGTTTTTTGATGAGTGCATATGTACACTTCACGGCCAGGCTAATCGTCAGAATTGTTGGTACTGGCCTAGAGAAAATCCTCACTTTATGAGAACAGTAAATACGCACTACCCTGAAAATGTTAATGTTTGGGCAGGCATAGTTGGAGACTATGTCATTGGTCCTTTTTCGATTGATGGAAAGTTGAATCGAGATACTTATGTAGCACTGCTCCAAAATAATTTCAGCAAAATTATTTTCTGCTCGAGCAAACGCACAAGTTCTAGCGAATGTGATATTGTTCCAGCAGGATAGAGCACCACCACATTATCAAATCGATGTCCGGTAGTAACTCAACTAAATATTTCCAAATCGGTGGATAGGAGGGCGAGCATCGATAGAATGGCCAGCACGATCACCTGATCTATGCTATAAGATTCACCATTTTAGTCACTAAATTAATAATATGGTCTAATGACTGAAAAACGGTTTTTGCACGTAAGGGTTGTTGGTAAATACTATAGTGAAATCCCCAGAACAGAACGACCAAAATTTTTTTTAAATAAATTTGCAAAACCAGATGCTTTACCAATAATACTTGATGCACCATCAGTAGTAAGGGAAACAACGTAATAAAAATGATTTTTTTTGAACGATAGAGTATTTAAAACTGCGTCGCAAATATTAATACCTTTCGTTGCTGTTTCTAAAGATACAAATGACAGCACGGCGGCATATTCAGCTTCAAAGGAAATTATTTACAATTTACGTACTAATCATAATATAAGTCGCGTAGTTTCCAAACAAAATACATATATTTTATTTGAATAAATATAATTTCCTGTTATTAAAATAAGTAATTTTTAAAATTTTTAGAAAAGCAGCTATTTCTCACACATGCCATTTTTTTGCTGTTTTAGAAGCAGAGTACAGCTGTTATGCAAAAATGGTGGCGGCGCCGTTTTGGTCCCTGTAGTTTGTTGTGATGTTGTTGGTGAATATATTCTTCTAAAATAAACGATCAAAATAATAACATAAAAAAGAATTAAAATTAAGATTTTTATAGAAAATGTTTTGCTCAAACAATGTAGAAGGTTCAGACAATGTAAGTAGACGTTTATTCCGAAACGAAGTCATGGGGCGACAGTAGAAAAATGGCAATAAAGATGAATTCAAATTTAAAAGACTAGCTATTGGTAAAATGAAGTCAAACATTCACAACATTCATTAATTAAAGGTCAAGTTCCCTTGGACATGTTGTGCATTCATATTTCTTCATAGCTTTCTTGTTGTATGAACTCAACATTTCTTCCTCTAAGTTGCGCTTCTCTTGTTCTTTGAAGGTATTTTGACTGGAATGTATTGAATAATACGTGTCGTAGTTTTTAGTGTTTTCATTTAAAAGCTTCCTTATCACTTGTAAACGAAAATCGTAGAGAGACATTCTTCCATTGGAAAATTTAATATACAAATTATAAGAATTTAAAAAAATACCACTTGAAAATCATGTATCACTTTTTTATGTTTTCTTATTTTTATTTCTTACCATAAAATTCCGCCGTTTAAGACACGAAAAACTTGGCTGATTACCATCCATGTTAAACTAACCTTAAAATCAAAACATAACCTACAAACTGGAAACTGAGGCCGAAATAATAATTCCTTCTGGTTCACTAAAGCGCTCATTTAGTGATAAACACTTCACTGCAGTCCCAGATAAATATCATAGTATTGAACGAGCCGATACAGGCCGTGAATTCGGAACGTGCCCACTTAGCGAAAAACTAAACGGACGCAGATCAGCGCCATCAGCAGCGTACGTGTTAAACAATACTATTAAGTTTACTACCAAATCTAATTTTCAATGTCACGGTCATAATTACCAATAGGTGTATATTTGGTTGCGTGAATATGTGGTCACGTGGGAGAGAGTTATCCTGGCTCTCATGATATACAGCGACCGGTATAAAGTTCCCAACATATGGGATTTTTCTTAACTTTTCTTTGGGATCGATTTAGCGTGTCCAAAAATTAAAAAAATTACTTTGGCACGTGACCACTGACATGGCGACAAATTTAGAAACTATACTATGAATCGTCTAAAAGTGGGGTTAGATGACGTGATGTCCAAAAAAGTTATTTGAAGTTAATTTTTGAAATTTGTTCTTTTTAAATAGCCCAAAAGAACTCACATCTATGAATCTATATTCATGGTTTCAATAACAACTATTTGTTATTGAAACCATTTTTTCAGTTATCCCCAGAAGTAACAAAGCTAAAACTGAAAAGTAAGTTTTCAGACGGACAGTTACTGTTGCGATAGGACACAATCAATACAATACAGAAATTTTCCAAAAATTTTTATCCCAAACTATTTTGCAAACATTGTTTTTATTTATTTTAGTGCATTTTTTTCAATAACACTGGTTAACAAGATTTTTGTCCCAAGCACTAAAATGCCTGATTCCCATATACTTTTGCATGCTGAAATCAATTATGTTTTCAGAATTTCTCCATCACTCTAGTTTTTATATTCCAGGATATTCGTTTATCCACCTAAAATATGCATGCATATGTAGTATAAGAGAACACATCTTGACGTTATTTCAGTTGTCGACTAGAGCTCGGAACTGATCAAGCAGCATGCAATGGTTAATAGGGGGGGGGGGGGGGGGAAGGGTCTGGGATTGGTATCAAAGGGGTCCTTAGATTAGTTATATACTAGTTGATATTTACTACACCTTGTTTGTCACCTGTCATCGTCATCCACTTGTCATGGGTGTTTATTATTTTTGCTCGGTTCTTATATTTCTCTATTTTTTTCAATTTTATTGCTAAATAAAAATTGCCTTTTTAAAGACACACCATGCCATTTATTTTGCAACAAGATACTATTAATGTGATGTCTCAGTTTCTAAGCGCAATGTTGAATATTGATGGTTTTTTTTGAAATAATTTGTTGCTGAGCATCTTCATGTGGAAATTGCCCGAGACACTTTTCAGCAGCATCGAGATAGGTTGATTCAACTGTTACCAGGCAAAACCGTGAAGGAACACCCACAGTTTTAAGGGATGATGATATAGAGCAGCGGGCGTCAACCTTTTGGACAAAAATAACATCTCGCGGACTATTAAACACAAACCTACCCTTACACATATGTTGTACGTTGTACATTATATAGGAACGGCCCTACGGACACCAATTGTTTTCTCACCGACCAGCTGAAGAAAGAAATTGGATATACATCCTTACAAAGTCTCAATTTGTCAACACCTGCATGTCCGAGATTTTGACACAACACGAAATTATACTATAAATGCAGAGCGTTATAGGGAACAAATACTAACGATATATCTGTGTAACTTCTATTTAACAATAAAATTGCTCGTGGTATTTTCAAAAAGACGGTGGTCACGCTTCATGTAAATTTTAAACCAATTCCTGAATACAAGTGCAATAAATCATATCCACTCTTTAGATGTTTGTTTATGAATATACCTGCATGTATGTTGCATTTTACGATGATGTGTGAAACATACGCTGAATAAATATAATTCTATAAAGTTAAATCAAACTAAACAATAACTAGAGTACGCACTCTAACCAGCCAATAGTTCTAACAATGCTAAACGTTGATTACTGCACACATAAATGAGAATTTAACAAACATCTGACACAAAGCTACTTGTTTCTCCAGTAACTACAACAAATAGTAATATAGAATCTAATTACTAATACATGAAATTATTGTCGCAAAGTGATAGTAGGATGTCGACAATAAATCTCTTTGAAACTATAGAAATAGAAGACAATGGCACAGTTAACGAAATTACCGGCCTTCATTTTTTTTTGGCACTACTGTTGTTTAATTATCAAATTATGTGTAATACGACGGCAAACACGTACACTGCATATACATCGGTAAAAACTAAGGAACATATTTAGAAGAAATAAATATTGATTTCTTTAAAAAAATATGTATATTTTACTTGACGCTTGTCTTGTATATGCTTTCCTTCTTATTTCTTAAACCAAATGTGCAGTTTGTCTTCATGGAAGTATGCATCCATCCTAAAAGAAACCTACAAAATCTTTCATCTGTTTGGATAATTGTTACATTCTATGACACTCCCTATACATCAGCGAAGGTTTTCATTTAAATTATGTATTAAAGCCGCGCTGTCAAAACGTATTCCTCAATAGGAAACTTTCTATTTTTTTTTATCAATAATATCATTTTGCTCTGTCTGAAAAGAATATTAAAAACCAATAATAACTTGGTAAAAAATGATTACAGTTTCGCGCGTTTCGATAGCATTTCAAATGACCTCTAAAGCGCGCCAAGCCGGCTGACGTCATAGAGTGTGACTTTGTTATGTCATGAGAAACTGCAGGAAGAAACAAATCAGCTTGACATTGAAGTGTACTGTCATGAAAATTGAAAAAAAGAGACCTAGGATTTACTTGGGTTTACCTGATTATGCCTCTCATACTTTAGAGTTACTTAAAAAGTACTGTAAGTTACCAAATGTGCATACATTTTTAACTTTAAAGAAGATAAAGGCAGGGCAATGATTTATTTTACTTGGGGATGATTTTGCCATAAGTGCGAGTTACCGTATATTTACAAAATCATTGTCACAGAATAACAGCACATCTACAAAAGTTTATTTGTCTGGTCACTGTCATCAATTCAGTAAATCAAATTAATTTTTCTAATTTATTTTTCATTCATATATACTATAGAATTATGGCAGTTAATATTTGCTTTGTTTGTCCACGGCCCAGGAACATTAAATAAGTAATGATTCAGTATATCTTCAGTAAAACTTGTTAAAAACACCTCTGACAAAATCAGCATATTTTTTCACACAAGAAACTGGTAGTATAAATAGTTTTGAACTTGAATTTGCACCATTCCAGACTATCGTTTTTAAGTCGACATATTAATTTAGTAAAGATTTGTTTAATTTCACAAAATTGAACCTCAAATTTATTTAAAAAATGACGGTTAATTATTTATCAATTTAATAATTTCTATGAAAAGCAAAGAGCAAGGTATAACATTGCTAGCCTAGCCTGCGTTCATGCCAAACCTATGTATATGTATAAATTGGGTTTTTCATTTTGTACCAAAAATTTTAATTTGTTTTCTTTTCTTCTGTTCTTATTGATTTACCAAACAAATATTGCCATCAAAATAAAAGCTTCATAACTTTGGTGTCGTTCCTATTTCAGGTGTTACGAAGAAACACTTACCAACAAGAGTTGTACGAGATAGCCACATATTATTTTGACGGTCAAGGTAAAGCGATACGACCGATGGTAGCCCTGCTTATGGCCAGGACGATCAACTATCACCTATACAAAGAAGACAGGTCAGTCTAACATTAAAATAATAGTTCTTTTCCTTGTATTTTGTGATTCGACTACTTGGAGACTGTAGATTATAGAATATTAGCATCATTATCTTTATTATTATAGCTACCATTGTTATTAACCGCGTTTTTTGTGATTACCGTTCGTCTAAATGGGACTTTACGCAATCTGTAATACCTGTAATAGATGCCTACATAATAGAATTTCTCTTAGAACGATTCTGAGAACCTCACGGCTCTAAGCGATGCGTAAACGTTCCAGTAGTCATTATGAGAGCATGTTTTAAGGATTACAGCGCTTCATGTATTTTATTATTCGTCTCTATGTGTTTACCCTTCGTCTGTTGGTGTTTTCTCCCGTTAAAATATCTTAAAAGACGTTGTATCTTTAATGTTATTTCGTCGAGAAACAGAAAGAATTAGATGAAGCGAAGCGAGGTGTCGCCGACGTAACGACGTAGTGAGTCTAGGTCAAGGTTGGCTGCTTATAAATCTGTAATTTGTATACGAGTGTTGGATTTTTCGGTGTCGTAACATAGACTGTTGAAAATTTGAGGAGACATTGCTTAATTTTAGTGTTGGACTATTGCATAGCCAAATGTATAATGTCAGTTTTAAATCTGTGATGTGGAAATTATTGTAATATATTAAGAAATATAGACTGACTCGACATTATCTAAACACTTAAATAGAAAAGATTTGTTTGACAATAATAAGCATTTTAATAATACTAATATTATTATTATTTATATAATATCTATTTAGGCTAATACACAAGAAAGTGTTTACACAGGTCAAAGGAACACAAAAAAATAAACTAATATTAGGTAATTAATTAAACTACATTGTTAATGCACTTAACATTCAGTAATTAAATCATCAACATTGTTACTAAGAAATTCAGAGACAGAGTAGAAACATTTTTTAATCAAATAAATTTTCATTATCTTTTTTAAATAAATCGAGGAAGATACATTTTTTTACAATTTTTGGTAAGGCGTTGAACTAGCGTTGGGATCGTCGCGTACATGAGCACGTACAACAGTAGCTCATGTACTCACAGAAAAGGGCACACCACTAATACGGCGTACATTGTACGCCTTGTAGGCGTACGCGAGTTGTACATGAGAGTACACTTGTTAGTGTACAAAACGTTTGTTCACGAACGCATTCAATATTATGGTGTAGAATACACGTAGATAAAGTGTGTACTTTGCAACAAGAGCTATCATGCTCATGTAGGTTTTTTTAGTTTTCTAACAGAATACAATGGACAGCTAATGCATAAGTAACTATAGATACATTTAAAAAATACATATTTGTGATTATTTTTGTAAAGCGATTCTCTTGTTGGGGTGAAAATTGTTAACATTGATCCATTTACTTCCAAAAGTTTCCTCCTACTTATCTTCTCCTTCTTCTATTGATTTGTTCTTCCCCAACTCCTTCTTTTCTTCTCCTATCTCTCCTTTTACTTCTTCTATCCCTTCTTTTTCTTCTTCCCCTTCCCAACTTCTTATCCTTCTTTGTCTCCTTCTTATCTTCCTTATTTTTCTTCTGTTCCTACTTCGTCTCCTTCTCCTTCTTCCCCTTCTTCTACTTCTTCCCCTTCTTCTCCTTCTTCTCCTTCTCCTTCTTCTCCTTTTTTCTCCTTCTCCTTCTTCTCCTTCTTCGCCTTCTTCGCCTGCATCTCCTTGTTCCCCGTCTTCTCCTTCTATTCCTTATTCCCCTCCTATTTTCCTCTTCTTATTTTTATATTACCATTGATACTATATTGTTACTAATATTATTAGTATTACATTATTACTTTTACATTTAATTGTTGTTTTATTAATATTATGTGATTATTTATTAATGCTAAACGATCAATGTAATTAAAATTATATATGTCAAATTAAATATTTCTTTTGAAAACTACATTGTTGGTATTCTTTTATGTTTGGTATCGATTTACAAACATTCGTTAATTATACATACGACTTAGTTATGATTGGAAGGTGTACAATGTATGCAATATTAGTGGTGTACATACGCGCTCATGTACGCGGCGATTCCAACACTGAGTTCATTCAGTACGCTAATGTACACGTACGCCTGCAGTACCTACGCTTACAAGGCGTACAACGTACGCGGTATTAGTGGTGTACACTTTTCTGTGGGTACATGAACTACTACTGTACGCGCTCATGTACGCAACGAACCCAACACTGGTTGCAACACTTTGCAGCATAATAATGTGTACTATTTCTACTTCTGGTTAGTCTTAAATATTCTAATCTTATGCTATCATTTTGTCTCGTAGGATAGGTGTGAAAGTCATTATTAGTGTTGTAGTTACTAATATTTTCTTTAACAAAGAGGATACATTCCAAAATATATGCGCAATGCCGGATTTAAAGGCCGCTTTGCAGTCATCTCTGTATCCCAGCCCAGCAATTAACCTAATACACCTGCGCCGGATCGCAAAGACATCCATTAAGTAAACTGAATGGTCCCAAACCAATATTGCGGAAGTCATAGTAGAATGGAACTGCGTATAGTAGACCATCCTTAAATATCTTAGAGATAGCTTCAAGCACAAGGATCTTATCAGAAAAAGCTTTTTCATGAGTTCATGGTCATCAGCATCAGATCGCCGGATCAGTCCGTGGTCCAGAAGAACACCCAGCAACCCCACCGAAGCAGCAATATCACAGCCGACCGGCCGCAATGCCAGCACCCGACTCTGCATCTTCGGTGTATTGATATGTAATTTATTAGCTAAAAACCAACTAGTGATAGCACGATTCGTGTTGCTGGTGCTAGCACCGAGACCCGGCAACACAGAGTCGGGATTAATGGCCGTTGTATCTTCAGCAAACACTACAAGGTTCGAGTTGGGATCACAATGCTCAATATTCATATAAATTAAAAATAAGCACGGACCAAGAACAGACCCCTGTGACACGCCATGTTTGATGTTCCTAGTCTCAGAAATTCTATCATTGTATGTTGCAAACTGAAAACTTGTAATACTTTAATTTATCAATCAAAATTTGGTGGTTCACACAATCGAAGGCCTTAGGAAGATAATACAATGTGATACCAGTATATTTCTTATGTTCAAAATTTTGTAAGACAATGTTGCTCACATTTTGCAAAACAAGTGTAGTATACATCTTATTTCGAAAACCAAATTGGCAGTGACTATATAATGAATTTTGTTCAAAATAGCTAGTAATTTGGTATTTTAAGATCTTTTCAAATATTTTAGAAAATATAGGAGTAATGGAGATCGGCCTATAGTTATTAACATCATCAATTGAGCCTTTTTGAATATTGGAGTTACACTTGATACCTTGAAAGACCTGAGATAAACACCATTACTAATGCATTCATTAATGAGGTTGGTAAACGGATAAATCCCGTAACTTATTCATTATAGGCGAAACATATCATTAGGTGCTTGGTGTGAACTCTACTTCGACTGACCCATGATTTCAATGTTTTTCACGAACAACTTTTGTTGAAACCGATTCGTTCTCAAAGACACAAACTGTCGACTGCTGCTTTCTTACGGGATCACAGCAGTATACCCACGTTTCATCACCTGTAATAATGTAGACCAAGTGAGACGATCCATTGTCAAGGCGAGTCAGTGTCATGCCATGCCACACGGGTTTCTTTTTGAACTGGAGTTAAATTATGGGAAATACCACACGAAGCTTACGTGCCAACATTTTGTATTGTATACTATCTCTATATAGCCGTTCAGAATAGAAATGTTCACTTTTATTTCTGTCCTTTTTTTGTTACCACTACCTTATATATTACTACTGTTGTTGAACTTTGAACCTGGCGGCCTTGCCATTGAACGGCTCTCAAGGTTCATTTCGTACAACCCGCACCCAGTCATTGTTTCCTGCTTCCGTCAACCCACTTGACTTGACGTTCAGATACCGCGATTTCGAGCTTCAATTGTTCTCTATTTTGTATTCCAAAGCAGTCACGATACAATCCCACATTGGTCGTTATTGTGTCATGACGGGCTATGAATTGATGACGTAAATTCGTGTGGACTTTACACAGGAACTTTTAATGTTCGTTATGCTATTCGCGCGCTTATGTCGACTGTTGGTAAAAGAATGCTCACATACGTGCTCTGTAATTCGATATTATATTTTAGGCAGACAGGGAAAAGCGCCGCAGAAAAAATCTAAGAGATTGTTGGAACGTTTTCCAATACTCGCCAATCGCTCGGTTCGCGTTGGGCATCGAAAAAGAAAGTCCGCAACCTGTATATTTCTCTTTCGCAAACGTAAAAGGTCAACGTATTTATGACGATCGTCGAATGAAAATGAAACGGACGAAGGAAAAAAAAAACTTTCTTTGTGTGAATCGTAACCGCGTTTACACTATTAACGTTTGCGGAATGTGTTAGCGCTTTTACGAGCCTCGAAACACTTTGTTATTTACTAATAATATGTTAAGACCTTTCAATGTATGTTGATCAATCGTAGAGTAATTGAGATTGCATAA
Organism: Osmoderma eremita; assembly: GCA_031763485.1. Lineage (NCBI taxonomy): Eukaryota > Metazoa > Arthropoda > Insecta > Coleoptera > Scarabaeidae > Osmoderma > Osmoderma eremita. Next base: position 11,533 of record JARFOC010001074.1, on the reverse strand, counting down.
AATGGAATGGTTTTTTTTTCTGAAAAGTTGGTCAACAAATTCGGCCTTGCAATTTGCAATGATCTCCACTGAATTTTATGGAACTGCCGAGCTATAAAAACAAATCGTAAATGGAAAAGTCATTGTTGAGAATGAGAAGGTTAGTTGGTTGAAAGCACGAGAGATACTTCTTGATAAAGTAAAATCATTTTCAATTTTTATGAGCAACAATTTCGAAGAGAACTCGTATGCTGAAATAGAAAAGAAAAAGAAACAAAAGGGACGCTTTGCTTTATTTAAAGATTTGCTAGTCCCAATGTGGCTTGATGGAAAAACTATATCAAATCCAAAAATAGAGGACACAAAGTCCATGATGAATCCTAATGATTGCAAACAATTTTATGAAAATATTACCGGCACGGACATCATCGACGATGAGGATGGATTCAGTCCAGTTCCTGATTTTGAACTAGAGCCCTCAGTGGATTATTAATTTTAGAACTTCTGTATCTTTTGCCCTACCTTTTTAGGCAATAAAGTTCTTTTGAGCAAAAATGAGTTAAATGTTATTTTGCATGAAGGAACCAACCCATAAATATCCAAAAATTTAGAGCAAGTAAATCTTATAATGTAATATTTTGTACACATATTTAAATACTAGGGTTTTATCACTTCAAAGTGTCTTAAAAATGCGAACTGAGTTTTCTATTATTGTCAAAAGTTTAACACTTAATTATTCAATATATTGTTTTTGGGGTTGGATCCTTTCTGCAAAAAGACGTCCAACTAGTCTGTAATGGCAATGTCTTATGTAGTTTTATACACAACATGTAAGTATAACTGTTCAGTATTCAGTACCACTTCTTACATTTAAATGTACTTTTAGTTTGTTGCTCTTGATAGTGGTTTCAAATAAAAACCGAAAGCTCGAGAAATACAATAAAGCTGTGTTTTGATTGCTCTGGCTGCATTTCCCCATAATTTGGATTTCGAACTCTAACCAATACAGCCGGTACTGTCCACCGCTCTGTTAATTCATACATTTCCCTGTACTTGGGTTTTACCTGTAGGAAATAAATTATTCTTTATTATTTGTTTATTGTTAATTATTAAGAGATGGATGCAGAAGTTGGCAAATAAACACCCAAGGGACAGAATAACGTGAAAAAAAAGTAATCTATAATAAGGTTTAACAACTATTGCCTCTACGCTAGACGGCAGAAGAGGACTCGATTACATATGTATACACATTGCGGAGTATACTCGTGGTTGGCCGCGAATATGTTACATTTAAACACATTTAAATGTTTAAATTTAGTTACGTAGAAAAACATAATTTTAGTACAAGCATAAAAGTAATAGAAACGCAGACAAACTTCTACGTAACACCATCATATCGGAGAAAGTTCAATATCGACAGATACGTAGCAGCTTACTTGGATTTTCTGTACAACATGCATACACCGTAGACGAACACAGACGTGACGGCATTCGAACACCCGAGAAAACCAGGCAACGGAAGAAATGCTCCGCCCATCGTGGAGTCGCGGTTCCTTTGAACGAAACCAGAGACGGGTTCCGATTTCGGTAAATCTCGCCCGGAGCGCTATTACCGGAACGAACTGGTTGGTTCCTCGTGTTGTAAGTTCCTCTATTCCCTAGAATTATCGTTCGTAATAAAAATAAATGGGAAATAGTTCACGGTTGAGATCAATGACTTTCGTGGACTATCGCGAGATAAATCTATGGCTGCATGTGCGATCTCTGAAATTGGTTTCGCTTTTGAAATCGTTATTACATCATCCAAACTGTTATAATAGATTAAGTACGAGATAATATCTTTGGTCCCCCGCTATGGGCATGTAATCAACGATTTTTGTACGTCACATTAAGTTTTAATGAAAATTCAGCCTGGAGAGGTATTGCCGATCTACTACAAGGGCGTCCAAAATAATATAAATAGTTATTGTACCGAAGGTTTTGGTTGCTGGATTTTATCATATCTAAAGACAATTTTAGCAGAATGGTTTTCAATTTTTTATGAAAATAGAAATAAAATTTGCGCGCTTACAGCTGCAAGAAAATGATTTGATTTACACGCTATTTTATAATAAACAATTCTCACGAAGGCGCGTAATAATAAACCACATTTTTGCCACCAGTCCAGGTTATCTAATAACCCATACAAAAATAAATCAGTTTTCGAGAAAAACTCTGTTTGAAAAATCGCGACGTTTGGGTATCTCCTCCATCACTAACGATTAACTTTTTTTTTCTTTTGCAGACTGCTTCAATCTCAGCGGGAAGTGGCTATGATATCCGAGATGATCCACACCGCTTCTCTAGTCCACGATGACGTCATCGATCAGTCGGATTTCCGCAGAGGCAAGCCTAGCGTTAACGTAGTCTGGAATCATAAGAAGGTAAGTCATCAAATTCCCCAGTTCAATGCCAATGCGTCCATATGTATGCCAAACCCGTATTGGTAGCGAGAGCATGTGTTACACGTGCATTGCTACCTATCACGTCGGCAAGTAGTCGTCTGCCCTTAAGAAAACCGTCTTTATGCTAATATTAGCAGTTAATTGCGATAATTTTTATGGATCTAGTTGGTATTTCACGTTGACCGTTACGTTATTTCCGCAATTAATGTTATATACAAATAAGTGGGTTTATTGTGCATTTAAGACTGTGAATCACATGTCAAGGCCTAACTCGGGCGCTAATATATGGTAGAAATGAATTTGGTCTAACCTTCAAGCAGAAACATTACTATCAATAATAGAAGTGACCTCAATTTGCATTTTTAAAATGCTTTATGAAAATACTTCTTATAACATATGCATTTCGACCATCAAAAACAAAAAAAATCTCAAAGGCGGAAATCTTTTTGATTTTATAAATAGCCTATAAATAAACAAAACGAAAAGCTTGTTACAAGGTTGAAGTTGTAAATCTGAATTGCTTGTCTGCAATACCAGAAATGCACAGCCGGACAATGAGTGGCTTAATTTAATCAGTTAACAAAATTTAAAAAAAAGCCATATACATTTTAACTGTTGACATTTAAAAAAATTCTTAGTATTTAATTAGGTGCTGTGGTTTCATAAAGGTGAAGATATTCTTGCAAAATCCCAGCTTAGCAAATAATCGCTATTTAAAAATAAAATAAGTGATTTCCAAAAGATATTCAGGCGTGTGAATATCATCGAAATTAAAAAGTAAATTATAGTATAGAACCTTGAATGTACCTGTTTTAAATGTGCTTATAAATCTGAGGTTTCCTAATATAATAATGCCGTTGCATTTAGAAATTGAGGAATTAAACCTTTGCTAAATAGGTGAGCGTTGTATGACTGAAAACTGGTTTTCGATAACGTGAACTAACCTAATTTCGTCATTAAATTAAAACTGTGTTGCATCAGTATCGTTTTATTAACATTATAATATTTGTTAGAAATAAGCATTTTGTTTAGATTATAGAATGTTCTTCAGGATTAATTTTACTATAGGTGTAACAAACAGAAAACTGTTTCGTGAGTTTTTGGTCTAACTACTTGGTTTAAAATGACCTATTACCAAACTGCCATTTAGATAACATTCAAATGACAGAGTTTCCGTTTTACTAACTTTATGCAAAAACATTATTAAAATAAAATTTCAGCGGTGCACCAATATTTGTTGAAAAAAGACGAAATATTAGTAAATGCTGTCAATGCACACATAATGACGCCGATGAGTTAAAGTTTTTAATTGCATTATTGCGGATTAATTATCATAATCAGTGAGAATGTCGTTTTAGACATAACCTGTTCCGATATTGTGCGATTTCGTCTGACCATCTCTTTCTGAGAGGACCGATGTTTCTTCTTCCTTGAGCTTTGTAGTTGTCGATTATCTTTGATGGATCCATTTTTAGAACATGTGATACCAGTTCTGTCCTATATTTCTCGTTTCTTTCTACGAGGGATGCCTTTTATATTTGGGGAATAGGCGTTCCAGGTGCTGCCACCTGACAGCTGACGCACGCATCGTAAATTTCGGGCTATTTGGCAGTATACTTGGGTATTAGTGGGACCAGCATACATTCAATATTGCATCAACATTTGACCGTCAAAAAAATTTGTTTGCGTTGGGTTCCACATAATTGGACAATCGGTCAAAAAAAGCTCGTGTGGATTGGTCGAACGAAGTGCTCCAAAACTACAAGCACGATGCTTCAAAACATGTTTATGACATCGTAACAGGTGGCGAATCATTGATCTATGCCTATGGGGCCGATAGTAAACAGCAGTCGACTGTATGGGTCTTTCAAGATGAGCCAAATCCAACAAAGGTTATTCACGCACAAAGCACTTCGAAACAAATGGTCGCCTGTTTCTTCGGAAAACCGCACATGTGGCAACTGCACCATTGGCGCAATGTCGGATGGTCAATTCTGAATGGTACACAACCATTTGTTTGCCAGAAGTATTGGGAAAAATAAGGGAAACCAACCGCCGAAGACGGATCATTCTCCACCGGGATAATGCGAGCTCTCACACATCATATTTTGAACAACAATAAGGCCATATAATATGATTAATTTTGGTTTCTCTATTCCCGAAATATAAAAGGCATCCCTCGTACAATGCTCTCGACTACTAGTGCTACTCTGATTTCGTAATTTCTTTTTCAGTCTGGGAGTTCATATTCTGATGTTGGTCTGATAAATCTGATTTCTGTATCTTCTATTTTATTTCATTTGATATTAACATCCATATCTCCGAATAATACTTTGACAGCCATCGTTTTATAAAATTATCGTTTCTTTTGTTAAGTGTTCGCTTTATCGTTTTTACAAAATATCTATTAGTATAATTTCGTTTTGAAAGATACATTACATACCATGTGTTATATTCACTTACTCTCAAAGTTTTGTTGCCGGTCATGGTTTTGGTCCGATAAGAGCTTTCTCATGAAACGGCATTACTTCAGATTTTATTGATCCATATTTTTAACTGCATCACTTTGTGTAATCTCCATTTTCCTCCTTGTGGCTTACCCCTGGAATCCGAGAATCCGCTCATCCGCTAATAGGAGTGCAATTAAGATTGTAGTGTGCAGTACATGGTGATACATAATTTTTTTTGCCATGTGTTCATTGCATCATTTATAAAAATATTGGATAATACAGCTGGAAGCTTGCCTCATTCCTTTGGAGATTGGTCTGGAGTTTCGGCTTGTGGTTTGTACACATCGTCCTTTTATGTTGTTATCTAAGTATAGAGTTTGGATATATATTATTAGATGTTGGGGTACACCACATTTCTTGTGTGCTTCTCACAAGTTGATTCTATTGACTTTATTATAAAATCATAATTTAAAAAAGCAATAAAGGTGGGTCCCTTTCTGATTTCCTTCTGTTTTCTTGTAAGGAATATATCTGCTATTGCATTTAGTCTGTTCATGATTATTTTAGAATTAATGATTATGTTAACATTAAAACTAACAAAATATTGATAATATTGCTTTTGTTATTATTACTATTATTACGTTTTTTTATCTTCTTTAAGGAAAATTTGATGTTTAAAAAAGCTGTTTAGATGTTGTAATAATTGTGAGGCTCTACACCGCGCCTTATTAGACAGTCGCATTATTACCCCTTGTTTAATGGAACGCAGACCCTCAATTATTTTAAGTGACTGAGTAGGCCAAACGCGTCCTCAAAGATTCGAACTCGGGACGTATCGCCTAACCACAAAGCCATTACTGGCTGATGTATTGGATGTACTTAGATGTACTGGCTGAAGATGTTTCAGTGTCATGTTAATCGAAGATAGACTTCATTAATTGTCTTGAAAATCAATTTGTTTCCTAAGAAAAAACCAAAAGACAAGCAAAATATTTTGTAGGAAATAACAATATATAAAAAAGAAACTCTGTGTTGTACTCCTGTTGATGCTACTTCACGTCTTCTAATTCAAAATTCGTCTGCCGTCCTACTTCTAATTAATAATATGTTTGTTTAAAGCTAATTGTAATAACTTATACTTCAAAATCTTTACAAACTTTATTTAATTTTAAAATTTAAAAACACAACTTATATTACTGAGGTACAGGACAGAATGCGGAACTCGATACAAAGTAACGACTGCACAAAAATAATACAGTAAAAAGACCTTAGAGGAAAATAACAACTAAAAGGTACACTGATCACCAAGAATAGCTAACATTTGATATTAAACATATTAATACTTACTTTACTACACTAATAAAAAGCACATTATACTTACTACGATTTTGAGCCTTCTTGGGCTAACTCCACCGTCTGGCCGGCGCCTAAACTGCAGTTTGACAGAAGGTCAAGTTGGATCAAGTAGACATAAATTTTACAGTATGAAAACGCCATGAAAAAAAATTTAATCGTTACACCTATCGTGAACTCAATTCATTATATATTTTTAAAAATTCCTAAGTAAAGATCAATATGCAACCGTTGAGGTTAAAAGAAATACTGAAGAATTTAATTGCAGCCTTTAGTGTTCCAGTATAATTATATTCATTTGGTGTCAATTTTATTACGTGGAATGAGTCTAGCTTGCTCCAAATACAATTAATATTGAAATCAGAAATGACATATCCAGCCCAACACATCATCCATTAGTCATCTTTGTCATATCTCGAGAACTTCCAAGAGATAAAGAGGACCTCAAACCTATATCACAAAAGGAAATGTTTGGAAATCCATTAGATATAAAGCAAAATTATTTGATGGCTTCTTCTAACAGAAATATTCAAAAACCGTTTTAGTATACATTCGTGTGCCCATACTTGGAATTGCATGTAATTTCTTACGCAACGCATATACAAAATAAAACCCCACTGAACCCTTTCCATGGTCTTCCTCACAACTATGCCTATCACCTTCATCATTTTCTATTATATTTAACAACAGTAATTTTTGTCTTCCTCCTTATTGTTGCTCACCTGCTCATTACTAACGCCATACAAATGCTTTAAGTAATCATTGGCAAGGTGATATTCTAATACCAATTATTGCACAAATACAATTATCATCGACGCTTCTGCTTACGTAAAAATGCGACTATAACTGCTCTTAGACGCTACTACGGTCCAAGGAGCTAATGGGAATTTTGCCTTCTCTTTATGGGTTTTGTGCCTTTTACATACTAGACACGTATTTTGCGAGGTCGCCACTTATGCATTATGCAACGCTGGACCCGCCGTCTATGCCACGTTATTTTCTGCCTGCTTCTTCAAAAATACCAAATCGAATATTCAAGGTCCACGAGACTGAGGAGCATGTATAGATAGGCATTTAATATACGACAACAGTAACAAAGGACAATTAACTTAAACACTATTTTACCTTGTATCATCAATGGCGGTATTTGTTTACATTTTTTTCCGGTTAGATTTATTGTTAATAGTAAATAACCATTGAATGATGGTTATTTACGTTTTGTTTTTTTTATGGTCATGAAATAGCCAAAAAGGACACATAAGTAGTAAGGACATTTGGTATGAAGTTTACCATTAAAAAATATTGTGGCCAACGAATTCTCAACTTATTCTTGGGATTAATGAAACTAAGGAAGTAATATATATCTGAGTGCATAAACTAACTTGAACCTAAATTCTGCCGTGCAAAGGAAACTTATAATAATAATAATGGTCTATTTCCAACAGGTTTACACCCACGTACAGGAAAAAAATCAAAATGTACGAATACTATTTTATTACAACCTTAATATCAATTATAGAATATATAAGGCAATACATAGGCATTACTACATTATAGTTCTCACAATACCCGGTAGGGTATCAAAATTAATGACACAACAATCACAGATGGCATTGAAAGATTTGCACATTAAATATATAGGTAATCGTAGCCCTATATTAGTTCTACTGGAGGGTAAATAAAATGCATCTGAATGTCTTGATTCTAGCCTAGGTTATGTAGGAAAAAAAATATTTGACAAAGAAATGCAATCAATTCTATTATTTAAAAGATTGTATAAAAACTGAATGTTCAAAATTCTACGTCGATATTAAAGAGATGCAAAAGTGAAACTATTAAGCATTGTTATGCTTAATGTATGGTATGATTATGATGTTTCATAACCATACCTTGGAGCAGGATAAATACCATCATTGAGATACATTAGATACTTTAAGAAGCTATGCTGAACTCTTTCAATGTTCAAGTGCGATAAATGGGGTACCATACTAGTGAACCGTATTCTAATCAAGATCTTACAAAAGAAATAAATAACAAGATTAAACAATTAATATCTGTGAAATCTTTGCAATTTTTATCAATAAACCCATAGATTTTATACGCTTTAGAACTTATATCCGCAAGATGATCGTTAAATGTACAGTTACTATAGAATAATCATTGATTACACCAGCCCTCTGAAGCATTATGTCATTAGCAAGATAGTTATATTCAATATAGCACTGTTTCCTAGCACAATGAAGTAGCTTGACAATGTCGTTGATGGATAGAAGGAAAAGTAGTGGTCCAAGATTCGATCCCTGTGGTACACCAGAGATCGGATATAAAATATTAGATCTGGCGTCATAGTATTCAGCATATTGCTGTCTGTCTGTAAGGTAAGAATATGCCAAGAACAGAACAGCTAGCGGGCGGAAATCTAGTATCAGAGATCTGCCTGTCATAGCTGCTACTGGCGTATGTTATATTGTGTTTATCCGTCCTAAACGTAATCTTTTCATATAAATATGTGTCCTAGTTGTCATAACAGTATGGTACAAGCACGATGCTCTAAGCATCACGAGTTTCGCATATTTACTCATTTAAATGTAGCTAATGTGTGAGAGATATTATTATATTTCCGTATGTTGTACGTAATACATTAGACAGGAATTTTGAACTCGTATCCTTTTTTAGTCTGTAGCCTCAACACACATGCCATAACACCGTAGAGAAATACATAAAAGGGAAAACAACTTAATTTTACGTGGTAAAGAGGACTTATGTGGATACAATATTCTTAAACTTAAGTCATTACGCCCTTGTTGATTACCAAAAAACAAAACCGCAAATTTAGTAGTAGTAGTAGTAGTAGTAAATGGAGTGAACACACACGGTAGACAGTGCCAAGATCTTCTTGAATGTTTTCCTACGCTACTGAGTAATTCTCTTTGGAAAATAAATAATAAATTTTCGTGTCATGCGCACATGTAGATCTTGCAAATTTGAAGTAATTTTAACAATGCCCTAGTGCATAGAGAAGGGAATAAAGGAGTAAGCGCCGAGCGTTGCGGTACAAACGAAGAGAGTACCACGCTTTCGAAAATATTATCCCCAACCCTCACAGACTGTCAGCTATTGTATAAAAAATTAGACAAAACATTGACGGCATTATTAGATAAGCCAGTATAATGGAAAATAGCAGTAATAGAAATGGTTTTCGGGTGTTATCTAAGGACTGTCTTTAGACAACTTCTAGTACCATGTTCAGCGAAACGTCTGGTATAAATACCACAACGCGACAACACCTGGAAAACATTTCTACAATGTACTATAATCATGAAAATCTAAACTCGACTATAACAGACAGTAAATTAAGATTTACAGTGTCGAATGCCTTACCGAAATCAACAAGCACAGTTAGCCAAGCCCCGTAGTCACAATGTCATAGGTGACCTTCAATAAAGCCGAATTATAACTGTGACGAGACCGAAATCCCGGCTGGTATGAACCCAACACATTTTTAGTGTTTAGATGCGTCAGATGATTTTCGAACACGCATAGTATACTTGGTCTCAGATCCGAAAAAGATTGAAGTGGTTAGTAGGACGAACCAACATTTCCCAAACCAAAACTAGTTAAGTTGTTTTCAATAATCACCGCTATTGTATTTTTTGGGAGGTTGCAGGGCAATCAAACTAGCTCGTTCAATATAAAGATATAATTGAACTTCTCAGTGGTATTGCAACTACAACTTAACTGTTACATAAAACATACATAAAGTACGAGGGATGTCCGGTTACTAAGATACATTTGTGAATTACAGACAAACTACATTATTTATAGAAATCAAACATACACTAAGTAAAAGCGTAAACTGTTAGCTACTTTTCAACATAATCGCCGCCAATGTTAAGGCACTTATCCCAGCGATGCACAAGCTTCTGTAAACCCTCTTCGCGAAAGGTGCGATCCAAATTTGTAAAATACTGCCGTACTTGCTCTTGAACTTCGTCGTCGTCTTCAAACCTTTTACCCGACAAGTGAGCTTTCAACAAATGAAAATCAGAAGGAACCGGGACTGCGCGGATGTACAATAACTTATATTGTGCTTCTGAAGCCAGGCCTTCGTCTGGTTTGAGGTGTGCGGTCTTGCATTGTCATGCAACAACCTGATTCCTTTCGTCAACCCTGCTCTTCCTTTCTGCTGAATGGCTTTGAGTAGTTTCAGAACTTGACAAGATATACCGTTGTTGATTGTTGCTTTCGGTGGTAAACACTCTATGAGCAAAATGCCTTGTATATCCCAGAATATAATAATAATAATAATAATTGTATTTATTGACAATAAATTGATTCAAAAGTACATAGCAACATCCTCGGAACATACAAAATAATTGTCAAAAAGATTAAATTGCTATCAAATAATTGCCATTGTCTTTTTGCAGACTGGTGAATCTTGAATTTTTTCAGTGTTGGTGAACCCAGATGCTTCCACGTCATCGAGTCTTTTTTTGATTCGAGGGTATCGTGGTGTACCCACGTTTCGTCTCCGGTAACTATAGACTCTAGAAATCCATTTTTCTGACGATAGCGCGTTAAAAGCTCCAGTGCCACCGCCATTCGTTGCCTTTTTGTGTTTGTCGGTTAACAGTTTTGGTACCCATCTCGCGGACACTTTTCTATAGTTTAATTCAGATACGATTTCACTAACAGAGCTTTTAGGAATCGCAGTCAGTAGAGCAATGTCCATCAGACACCAAGGCAAATGGAGCCCTGCTCTGTTGGCCGACTATTGCTGAAAGCTGAAGAGAGATGTTTCTGATGCAAAGTACAGGCGAAAGTCATATATCAGCACATTTTCTAAGTAAATATATCACTTTGTACGTCATTTCTTCATCATTTATACAAATATTATAATATATACTTTCACAAAATTTCATTGCTTTGTCACTTTGAAATCCTGCTTGATAGAAAAATTCTGAAAACAGATATGAAATAAGTAAACAGTACTACCAAGTTCACCCTCTTTACCTCGTAGGACAAAATAAATCTGAAATTTTCTTGACCAGTGGTATCAGTCCAACGTCTGTGCAGTGTACACCTGCTATGTCACACCGCTCCACATTTTCTGTCTATCAGTGAGTTTTACTGCTTCTTTTAGTATCTACTAAATTGACGGTGAATCTTTCCTTTTTCCTATCGTATGATCGCAATCTATTTAACTAAATTCTGTAAAAAATAAAAAATAAAAAATACGCTTACCACCTCGATGAGTGAAGAACTCCTGGATACGTATTTCGGCAACTAAGTTGCCATCCTCAGCAG
>JARFOC010001072.1:657571-687260 GCA_031763485.1 Osmoderma eremita | reverse complement strand
ATGTTGCGCATTAAAAGCGTGTGCCTAATGCATTGCTGTCTCTAAATATAGTATTGTCCATTTTTGGTTTCCTTGTGATACAATATTATTCAATCTTGAAACTTTTTAAAACACTACGCAAAGATTAATCAAAAATGCAATCGCAATTTATTTGTCTAATATTTCGCATTTTTCATGTTATTGATACGCCTTGCGTTTTTTTCAACAAGCACACAACCTCCATACAACGCCTGTGTCCTCACGCGCCGTACTAGCAGTTTATACAAACATATGTACAAGTATAGCGCATATGTATAAGTATATATAAGCATATGTATAGTATAGCGGCAACTATGTCGATATTTTACATTGCTAGTAGGATTCAAGAGTATAACAATAATAAAATAGTAGAAAACTATAATTTTTGCATTGCAAGTAATACGTTTGGATCTTCACTGGGTATGGTACAAAGTCCTGAAAATATAAATGAATAATACCAAAGAAAGTATTATCATTTATTCACACTTAACAAGAATACACTTTTGCATGCGCTTGAACCAGTTTTCGAAGCACTTTTTCCACTCCGTTTGAGGTATCTTCAAATTGTGCATTTTGAGAGCATCAACCGCTTCTTCAGCTGTCGAGAAACGTTGACCTGGTAATTTTTGTTTGACGTGTGGAATTAAAAACAAGTCACTGGGTGCCAAATCAGGGCTGTATGGCGGATGACCCATCAATTCAACTTTTTCAGTTGCCAAAAACTCTCTTGTTTGAGCTGATGTGTGAGAGCTCGCATTGTTCTGCTGGAAATTGATCCATCTTCGGCGGTTGGTTTCCCTTATTTCTCCGAATACTTCTGACAAACAACTGGTTGTGTACCATTCAGAATTGACCATCCTGCGTTGCACCAATGGTACAGTTGCCACATGTCCGGTTTTTCCGAAGAAATAGGTGACCATTTGCTTCGAAGTGTGCCAACAACTTTTGTTGGATTTGACTCATCTTGCAAGACCCATACAGTCGATTGCTGTTTACTTTCTGGCTCATAGGTATATATGCGTGATTCGTCATCTGTTACGATGTCAGTAGACATGTTTTGAAGTACTGGGATTGTATTTTTTGGAGCATTTCGTTCGCCCAATCCATACGAGCCTTCTTTTGACCATTTGTCAAATTCTGTGGAATCCAACGCGAACAAATATTTTTGACGGCCAAATGTTGTGGCAATATTGAATGTATGCTGATCCCACTAATACCCAAAGTAACCTCAATCTCACGATTCGTCACATGCCTATCTTGCAATATCAGTTCATGCACAACATCAATGTTTTTCGGAACAACAACTGATTTTGGACGGCTTTTATGAAATTCGTCAGTGAGTGAAGCACGGCCACGATTGAATTCGGCGTACCGCCGGTATACACTAGTTTTTGATGGTGCCTCATCCCCCAATGAAGGATTTAGTTAATCGATGCACTATCGTTGAGATAATCCACACATCCATAATTGTAAAAAATAATGACACGAAAATGTTCACGAGTTAATCCCATTTTTTGGCCATAGTGATTCTTTGTAAGTAACACAAATATCGCTTGTAGTATACTGTCAAAGAGGCCGAAATTTACGATGCTGGCGTAAGTTGAAACAGTTCGGGAACGCCTATTCCCGAAATATAAAAGGGATCTGTCATATTTATGCGGTATGAAGGCTTTTTAAGTGTTGCTTGTGTGGGTAACGTTCCGCAGTTCCAAAGTAGGGCATCCATTACCATTTATTGTTTTGACTACTTCATTGCAAACAGATTTGTGAACTAAACTAATTTCAAGGGAGCATATTGCAGTGGATTTAGTTTAGGTGACTCTGGCACTCAATCTCTACGAATTATTTAAAGCAATTATATAATTATGGAGGCCGCTTACGTCCCAGGTTATCCAAACTTTACCGCGATGTCGACGCTAGGAAGCTGTGTGTAAGGATAATTGAGGGAGGCCGTTCACAAACTTACAGTCGGTATTTCCTGCCCGTTTTCTGTCTGATCTTGTGGCGGCTGAGGTGGCACGAAGGGTCTTCGCATAATCGGACCCCGTCCCGTGGGAGCTGGCAACGCTCTGGCCAGATGGGCTAAGTCGTTCGGGCCCGACACAGCTTTGCATTGCGCTATTAGTCCGTCGTATCTCCTACATTGTTCCATTGCCTGTCAATTAAGAGAAAATTAGTTATTTCCTAACGTTGAAAGTCATATTCAAGGGCGACTATTATCTAATAGGTGTCTCGCAGAAAGTTTATTGTGTAAAATGTGCGTATGTAAAGCAGATATTTATTTTCAAATTAATATTATGAACTAGACAGGTAGTTTTTTTAAATATTATTATGAACACATTTTAAAATCAAGTAATTGGAATGATGCCGTGATTAAAAGCGCAGAACTTTTGCTGATATAGCATTGAGAAATAGAAAGAAAACCTAATATGTAACGGAAACTGCCGATTCGTAAGAAGTGAAAAAGATTTTAGTACCGATAGGTACATATTGTTACTTAACCGATTAAGCTTGAGAGAGTAATGCAAAGTTAGACTGCTATTGCTTCATCATAGAAGAAGCCATATTATTAAATGTTGCCATGATGTAATGCATATAAAATATGAACAGGAGTTTTAAAAAAAAGTTATGGGTAATTTATGGTTTCGTTAAATCCTTCGGATAAATTATTACAAAAACCTTAGATAATGTTTGGGTTCACAAGAAAGTTTATTACCTAATTAAATAATGAAAAGTTTTTGGATAACTTATGCTGAAAACGGAAAAGAACTTTCGACTCTCATTCTTAGATATTAATTCTATTTAATTTAAACAAGTCTCTAAGGATAACAGTCAATCTTTGCACGTTTCATCCTACATGTTTACCCATACGATATTTGGAAAAGTTTACTCGATATAAGAAAACTGGGAGTAGGAAATTAGATCTCACCCTAGCAGATACAACTTCGGCGCCTTGCAGTACGCCTTCCGCCACAGTTGAGCACAGGTCGGAGTAAATTTCTTCCAGTTCCTGAAACAAGAATTACGCTACAGTAAATTTTCGGGAATTATCTATTGCCGCTTTCACAAATTCCGTATGTAGCAAAATATATGGTTTTGAAATGTAAGCGCTGCAAGAAAAGGTGGATGAGGTTAGAGCTACATTTATTTTACTACTGTCTAAATTTTATGATGTTACTTCACGTAAAATTTCTAGAGCGTCTGCAAAAACTAACCAATCTTTAGTTTTAAAATAAGTGGAAATATGATCTCATTTTGTATTGAATTAACTAACGAAAACAATTATGTTGCATTACAGTAAACCCTTGGTCTAATGGGTTATTGATAAATTGAGTTAAGTACTAATATAACTAATATCCCTCGGCAATTTATATCCTATTGCGAAAGTAATATACAAATTATATCTACGAGATAATTTTTAGTTTTCATCAAACCTGGGTATAACTTTTATTGGAAACGATAAATTTAAACCCTTAGTATTTCCATTTGGAAAGTAGTTATGCTATCTAAATACGTGAAAGTTAAAATAAATGCTTGACTTAATTCTATATGAAACATCTCGAAGCCAAATCCCGATCTTGCATGCGTCCGAGCAAATCTAGCATCTCTGGGAGAATGCGGTTTTCCAATGGTTAGAGACAGTTATGGTATTATATAAGCAAGTTTTATCTCATTTCAATCACATTAGCTACGACTCATTCTGTGAGGGAAGTATTTTACAATAGCTCTGCCAAATTGTTTTGAAGGAAATCTCGCTGATATTAGCATTCCTTATTGTCATGAGGTGGTCTAACTAAAAATTTTAAGTATGGTATATTAAAGAACGATCGTCATAAGTAAAGTGGGGGCGATCTAGGCTTCTATCGAAATGGAATGATTTTGTGCAGGCGCTGAAACAGAGGCGTATATTCTACAAAACGCGGAGGTTGAAGTCGCACTTTCGGTATCGCACTTCATGCAAAATACGGGCAGTATGCAATAGATAGTTGTGCTGTCTCGATTCAAAAATCATTGGAAGTGTACTTTTCGCATTTTATTAGTTTGTTGTTATTTGTTGACGAATTAATATTTCTGTTTTATTTATTTGAATTTGTTCGGGCATTAAAATATTTGTTTATTTTAATTATTTTACTAGTCAATTGTTAGTGAGTTTGTCCGTTTCTTTCTTGCTTTAAAATTTTATTCTTTGTTTCTTTTATAACACTTTTCATAAATCCGTTCCTATTTCTTTGAGATTATTTAGACTCTACAATATTCATTTATGAACAACAATTCAAAATGTCACAAAAGCTCGCCTTGCAAGAATAAGTAATTCTAAACTCAATAAAATCCTTGCACAATTCTAAGATTTCAAATATTTCAATTGATTTTTCCCAGATTACTAACTAATTTTTAAACTAGTTAGTAATCTGGGAAAAATCAACTGCAATATTTGAAAGCTTAGAATTGTGCAAGGATTTTGTTAAGATTAGAATTATTTATCCTTGGCTTTTGTGTCATTTTGAATTACAAAGAATGTTTGATTTCTTGCATTTACAACGTTTTGAAGTGCAGTCACCAGTACAATTGCAATGTTGGAAGCCTTATCCATCAAAATGAGAGTCTTTTCGAACACATTCTCGAAGAGTTATATCAACTTTTGGAACATCGTCAATAGAAATGAACTTTTCTTTAGACACAGTAAATTCATTTCTGGAGTACAGTTGGTTCAAAATACCGTGTTTAGTTCCCAGCTTGTAGAGACTTTCCTTTTCCACAGAAATAATGATAGCAATTATATTACGACTATCGGTCTTGAGTCGATCTACATTTGATACCCTTATTCGAACGCTTTGGCCTATTTCTGCAACAGGAAATTTTGCATCTGAACGCGCCAACAATTTTTCAGCTTGCTTTTCAAGTGATACTTTAGCTGCGTCACGAGCCTCTCGAATTTTGCTTGATACTTCGTTTAGTAAAGATACAGCTTTTTCATTATCAGTATTTTCCTCTGCATTGATTATATCGGCAGAAGCAGGCTGTTGATCGTCTGGTCGAGGGTTTTCATTTATTTTGTCCACAGTAGGTTGCTGATTTTCTGGCTGAGGTTCGTCATTTATTGTATCGGCAGAAGGTTGATCCGGTTTATCATACTGTCCTCCTAGAAGTAGGGAAGTATTCATACTGCCCGGGCCAAGTGATAAATTCAAGCTATTTCAAACCTTGATTTTTTATATGGACCACGGGCCGTCGGGCATTATTAATATGGGCGGGCCAAAGTAATAAATTAATCAATTTAGTCGACCCTCGTGGTCATCATTCATAATGATCGGTCCATATTAATACTGCCCGGTTAATCAAGTTGCCCGTAACATATATACAAATTATACGTATTTCAATAACATCCTATATTTTTATTCTCACAGTAATGCTAAACATTCTTCTTCTAATGGTCTATTTGGTTATAATACAAGAAAAAAATTTTTTTGTTAGAATTTTTATTTACTTTAGAAAAGCAATTTGATTTAAATTTATTATAAATGAGATCCAAGTAACGTGTGTCATAGCAGGTTGGCGCGTATTATTAGTTCCGCCTTCATATACTCGACTACGAAAATCATGGTGTCGTATAACTAAGGTCGATCCTTTTCACGTTGCATGTAGGTAAACCTGCATGTCTGATATCATTTTATACGTCATTCTAATGACCATTTTAATGCATAGAAGTAGGAGATTAATCTATTTCCATCACTCACTATTTCACAAGCAGCATCGTAAGTAGATGCCTGCTTTAGAGCGGCTCCAATTTATCCGGAATCTGTGCCATGCTAATGACCGATATTGGCCGTGACAGAATGCCCCGACAGTTTGTGAAGCGTGCTCCACGGGTGACATTGTGATTGGTAAAGGAGCGTGCAAATAGCACTTCATGAATTGGCAATAAGCCCCCATTACCGACTGGGATCTTTCATGCGTGACTGATGTAACGTCACCACTACGCTGTGGGCTGGTGGAGGTCGTATCCAAATATGCAATTTGTTTGGACCGCTGATAAAAGCCCTTGTTAGGATTGCGATAAAATTGTTTCGAATAGCTCCATTGATAAACGTTGTGGTTGTATTAAATTATGCTTTCAGTATTAGTAAAATTCTCTATTAAAGTTTTGGAACCATAATAATTTTTTTGTAATTTTCAAAGTCGTTTCTATTTTCCATCGTAATATTAACTTAATTAGACCCTTTATGAAATCATATTAGACTAAACACTAATGCGAGGGATGTCCGGTTGCTAAGGTACATTTGTGAATTACGGACAGACTACTTTATTTATAGAAATCAAACATAGACTAAGTAAAAGCGTGAAATATTCCCTACTTTTCAACATAATCGCCGCCAATGTTAAGACACTTATCCCAGCGAGGCGCAAGCTTCTGTAAACCCTCTTCGTAAAAGGTGCGATCCATATTTGTAAAATACAGAACTTCGTCGTCGTCTTCAAACCTTTTACCCGACAAATGAGCTTCCAACGGCCCAAACAAATGAAAATCACAAGGAGCCAGGTCTGGATTCTCATCCGTTTTCGTTTTTGATGGGTTTTGCTCGCACACCTTCGGAATCATAGTTTAGAGCTGTGCGTCCACTTTTGAACTGTTTACACCAAACACTTACTTGTTTTTGACTCATAACGCCTTCTCCGTAAGTCTTCACTAACACTTTTCTATTACAGGGAGGAGTTAGATTTATTCCTATGGTTAAAATTATGGTTAAAATTCTAACCCTGTTGAATGAAAGAAATCAAACGTATCTTGCAAATTATTTCTTTCTTATTGTATGAAATATTTTCCAAGTTTCATCTCAGCTTCATATGTTATTTAAATCCTTTAGTTTTAATAAGGTCCTTTGACCCATCAAAGCCCTTAGCAACAAGTAGACTTCTGGATCAGATCAAATTCCAAGTTTAATTTTGAAGGACTGCGCCAATGTTTTGTTCGTCCACTGAGTATCATTCTCAATTCAATTCGATATTTTCGTCACAATGGGAATTCACTACAAATGTCCAGCCTTTAAAAATAAGGAAGTGGATGTTATCTGCACGGACTTAGTCAAGGTCTTTGATCAGCTGGATCATGGTGTCTTGTGTAATAAGCTTTGTGTCTTTGGTTTCAGCAACGTTTTGAGCTGCGTTCGTTTATTCGTTCTACGAGAACTATTTGTACCTTGGCGTTCGTTTATTATAAGCGGATCAAGTAAATTGATTGGAGTGGAGTGAATGGAACGCACTCCACGGAGCCCCATAAACACCGAGTGGGAACGTAGGGTTTATAGGGTAATAGAGCCGGTTATAACCTCACTTTTTATAAAATTTTAAAGAAAGTAAAATATAATACATAAAGTCTTCATATTTAATGCCCTTTCATTAGTTTTATGGTGTTTTACATACGTTTTGCTTAGTATTATAGCACCATCAGTGTTTGAATAAGTTATTAAGGTTATGATAATAACAAAGAAGGTTCTACAACCGTCCGAATATAAAATACACCAAAATACATTATTCTCTCTTTTAACGTTATTAGATCTGCACCTGTCTGCACCGCTCCAAATCCAGAACAAATAAACGAACCCATCTTTAGTAAACTTAATTAGATCTTATTTGTTTCACCATAAGTTTATGTTTCATACAATGGATTTTACTCTGAACTCTGTCTTATCACATGGTGTACCTCAAGCCTCTATTTTAGGGATCTCTATTAGTTCTCTTGTTTATAAACGATATTACTGTATTCATTGTTGTGAGACATTAATTTTTGCTGACGATATTGGGATATTTTCAATATCTTCTGATAAGAAATGCCTCAAGTTCCACGCAAATTTGAATTATGTGTCTGATTGATGTATGCTAAATAAGGCTCAATATACAGAAATGCGAGGCAGTTACTTTTACCAAGAAGAATGACTCTATAATCTACAATTATTCTAATAATATCCCTTAGTAGTTCTGACAAATTAACGACTTAGGTGTTATTTTTGATTCTCGACTTTTCTGTTTCGATAGAAAACCCTGGGTTTTATTTTTATAATAAATAAATAAATATATTTTAGAATCTAATGAATAAAAGATTCTAGTGTTAAGTAAGGGAGTCGCAATAATATCAGAAAATTCGCACAGATGGAGCTGATTATCTCTCAGTTGTACTGAATATGATACGTCCTTTATATACAGGACAGTATAAAGTATAAGGCGAACAGCAACACTTTGCTATCTGAGTGATCCGAAAAATTATCACATATATCATAATACATTAACGAACTGTAAACAGCGAAGCACATGTTGTGTGTTATAATCACATACATTCAATGAGATATAAGTAATTCAAATAAATGCAAGAGAAAAGTATATTTCACGACAATTGAGGGTGTACTTTAATTGCAAGGACTATATTGTTAAATTGAACATATTCCGTATTAAATCACGCAAATATATGGTAAATTAAATTATTCAGATTATTACTTGCTAGAAATCATATTTTTGGATCAAATAAATAACTTAGACAAAATAATATCTTGAAGTCAATCAACTATATCTTTGCCGCTATTTAAAACTACAATTTGGTTGACTGAATGCATGTTTATTTGATTCAAGAACTTTTATCTGTCTGAGTACTAAATTCATTGATTTGGCACGGTCTAGATACCAACTCAACAAAGTATTGAGGCATATAAGTCGTAAAAGTTATTCTTGATTTAATTAAACATTGCATCTTATTCTAAATATGACAAGAAATGAATACAAGCAAAAAAAACTACTATCTTAACGTTCTCAACCCAAAAACAATATGATTCTGTAATTCAATATTAAATATAGATAGTATATCTACTTTGTTACATTTGTTTACCACAACCTACTCTGATAGAATGACTATGTGTCATATGTGACTATGTGTATATAGAAAACCCTTTCATCAGCAATTTTTTTAATTGTAAGGTAGGACTGTTTTGTGTGCGCCGACAAAGACACAGCAGCGGCCGTCGATCGGAGATTCGTTTGTATCAAGGACAGTTGACTGGCTACAACCGCCTGCCGAGCCGTGCGCCCGCTTTCTGTCTCCCTGCTACCGCACTAGTGCACCAACCGCGGTACCAGAAACTAGCGCATATACAAGGGGCTGGGTAGAAAGGGAAGTTGGAAAGGTATCCGGTGGCCGTGTTTTCGCTTATACGCAAAGACGGTTGCGCCCAGCCAACCTCGGATATCAGGTCCAACAGCCCACCGCACGTGTACGATTCTATACGGACGTATACATCAAATGTGCACACAGACATAATAATGTTATCCTGAGAGACTTAAATATGCGAATTTTACTTTTATGTTTATACATTTGTCTGTATGACTATTTAGTTGGACAATAAACTAATTTTAAAGCAACCAAATTGCTCCTTTTGTTATTTGCCCCTCAGTGTTATTCAAGTGGCGTCCGGTGTGGTGCATATCTCCCAGATTGCTACGTCTAACATTATCTTCTTTTGTAGATTCTGCTGAGGACCGTCAAATAATTTCTGCAAACTAGAACCCTAACAACTAATGTGATCTTTTACTTCGCCCGTGTAATTTTAGCTTTTGCTGAGTTAGGGTTGCTTACGACATCGTACAAGGTTCTTAAGCTCAGTGTGTATTCAAACTACTATTAATGCTGAAGAATGTTCACTAACAGCTCATTGGGGAAAATAATTGATTTAGTCACAGATTGTTTTAAAAGCAGTTTAACGTGGAAACAATATGATTCTTTTGTCGTTTAAGGGCCTTCAATTTGAATGCGTATATAAATTTAAGAAGGAACCGCTTCAGATAATATTTACATGTGTATGTTACAAATATAAGGTTGCTTTGTTGATAAAGAGAACCTACCTTAATAGATTCAGCCAATAAAAGATCAACGCGTTTATGAATTATAGCTTTTTGCAAAAAACATTGGATTACTTAAAATTTCCATAAATCCATTTAATTTTAAAACAAAAGTTGGAGTATATTTTTTTAGAGGCTGTCTTATAAAAAAAAGACAAGTTCGTACCGCCTTTATTTATAGGCAGATTTTAATAAATGCTGCTTCAATAGGTGGTCCTTATTTGTTTTCAATGCCAGTGGTATTTTTACACACGATTAAATAATTGGTTTGTTACTTTTTTTGGAAATTTTCTTGTGTGAAGGTATACTTGTGATATATTGTTGTTTCCAGAAAAAATTCTTCATCAGAATCAAAAAAAGAAAATTTAGTCTAATTTAAAAAACATAAATTGGCCCTAAAATCTTAAAACATTTAAGGGCTATAAGTAATTTTATATGTATTTAATTGTATATGTATATAAAACTTACAAATGAAGGTAAAATTAGTACTAGGAAATTATATTAAGAGATAATTCGTCATTGATGTTTGATGATTCTTTTCATATTTAATATACTGGTATTCTATGCACAGGATTCTACGCATTCCTTTTTAGTAAATAAATGGTGGAGGCGCTTGTAATAAAAGTTACTTGGATGTCTGCGTAAATTTTTAGAAACTGTTGATGGATGTTTCGTATTAAATGAAACCGTTAGGTATAAAAGCGTTTTGCTGTTTCATTTTCCTCCAAGTAATTCTGATTTACTTTGTGAGCGTACAGTAGCATTTAAATGAGAACTCTACCCTCTTCTTTACGCCAACATAAAAAAGGAAACGATACAAAATACCAGTAGATTGAATTTAGTCCTTCGGAGTTTCTGCCTTTTATCTCTGCTGACGTTCAATTTATTTAATAAAATTCTCCTCAGCACACATTTATGACTTTTAATTTAGTATTTCGTCCGATTTGAATCGAGGAATTAGTGAAATTGTAATATTTTCCATGGCGGTAGTAACTGAAGCGAACACAATATAGCTCGCACAATTAAAATAACTCACCTGTAACAATTGGGGCAAGGTTTCTTTACTGTATTCCTCCAACATCCCGTTCGTCGCGTGCAGTTGTTGAATGTAGGTATTATGCGTGTTGAAATAGGCGCTTAGACTGTCTGTCGTCGGAGTCGTCAGATACGAAAGGTATGCGTTCTTGTATTCTTGCCTGCACTGAAAGGAAGGACGAACATTATTCGCTGCTCTGGGCCGGGAGAAAATTTAATCAAAATATAATCGAAAAGAAACAAATTTATTGCTTTGACAATCGTGTTATCAACGCCTTTAGTAGACAGCATATACTTATGTGCATTAGATTTCTTGTTAGTCTGTTCTGTTCGAGTTTAAAATAAACAAATCCTTATCTACACTCTTCACGGTTGTTTTTTTAAAGGAAACACATGTAGATTGTTTACAAACCTAATATTGTAAACTGGTACTTTTCAAGATTTTGGGACATTAATTTCTATGCCATTTAAATTAATTGCGTTCTAGTTATAAGGATTTCTATAACTACCAAGATTACATACGAGGTTTTACTATTATTTATAATAAGTTGATTATTTTGGATCCACTTTAATTTTAGGATAAACGTAGTTAGTTTTTTTGAAAAATTTCAGCTTTTCTCTTTTGCAACAATATTTATAGAGTCAGAATAATTAACTAATTGATACGAAATATTACGCAAAGATATTAAAAGATCATTATATAGCAACGCGTTTTGTGTATAGTGTGTAACAAGTAAGAGTGGAAGTGCAATAGGAGGCACACCTACTGTGGCAATGGAGACCATGCCAAACCCTCTCTTGATATTTATATCAGGGGGAGGCAAGAATGGGAGAATATGGGCTAATGTGCAATGGTAGTTGGAAACCTGGGGATATCCTAGGACATACCAAAATAACAAGGGTTGTTGAAAATCCCGTGTTAGATATGAGTTGCGGCTCGATGATTCCTAAACTCTCCTGCTCTGGGAGGGAGACAGGGAGTGAAACTGGGAGGGATGGAGAGAGAGGTTGGAACGAATATCGCAGCAGACGAGAATCTGGCACATAGACGGATAGACAACGAGCACAGTTTCGGGGACAGGGGTATGCTGGAGGAGATCGGAGCGAAGACTACGCGTACCGCTTGGAACGCCTTCGTGCTTCAAACTGAAATCTGTGCAATACAAATCTGTGCTAGAGAATGTCTGCGGCAGGAGCCACAAAGCCAACCGCTCTATATTTTCACGGACAGTCAAGCTGCTTTAAGGGCATTCGCATCTTATCGGATAATTTCCATGGAAGTGTCTGCATGACCTTCGAAACCTGGCGAAAAACAATACAGTCCAGATGATGTGGGTACTGGGGCATGAGGAATTGCAGGCAATGACCAGACGGACCAGCTAGCAAGGAAGGGGCCCGAAATGTTCTTGATTGGACCTGAGCCAGCTCTCTGGACCGCAAAAGCTGCTGGGTGTGGTGCGGTAACTGAGTGGGTGACAGAAAAACACCAGAAACATTGGCACCATGTAGCAGGGCAGAAGCACAGCAAACATATGATGAGGAAACCATCAGAACGTTCGGCATCTGACATACTGTCCGTTAGTAGAACGCAGATTAGGGTGATGACGTGTCTACTTATTGGACACGACAACACCACTACACCACTGTGTAGATTATGGAATGAAGAGGAGGAAACAACCTCTCACATTATTTTTAAATGCTGCACATTAAGCTACTGGAGGAACCCTCTATCTGTTGCAATAGACACTCTGCGGGGCATACCGGAAAAGGATTCGACACACACCCTACTAAACCTTGTCAGGGGAGTAGATCTGCTCGGATAATCAGGAAATAACCGAATGCAGATTAATATAATAGGCCTCAAGGCCGCGATGTTAAGGGATGTGAAAGACCTTTCTCTGCATTGGGGTCTACATCAAATCAAAATCAAGAGTGGAACCAACCCTGCGCTGTTCCTCTAATTTCAATGCATTCCAATTTGTGAAGGAGGTATGTGTGGTTAATACATTCGAATGCCTTAGGACCTAAGGAAAGTAATTGACTATCTAAGGATTTGTATATAACCGATTGAAAGTCTGATACCATTGCTGGTGCTTCTGTCAGCAACAAAACCATGTTATTGTTTTGATATTAAATATTTTGAAAGAAAGAACCTAATTGAAAAAATGTATTAATTAAATATGCTGGCGACTGTGATGCAGTGTTTTAATGCAAACATAAATTTATTTAAAAGTGAGACCTATTGTTTTCATCTGGGGTGAAGGATTAGTTTATAGCCTTTACACAGTTTACAATATTCGTGTTCTTGTATACTTTTTTTGCGTATTATAGAAATGAAATTGCGTTGGTGGTGTCTTAAATGTAACTGTTTTATTCTAAAATTCTACCTAAATGCATATTATGCGTGACATATTTAAACCACATGTCAGGTGACTCGGGTCGTGTTTGCAGAATGTAGTCCCTAAATTGTACTGTGTGGTATTATATACATTACTCTTCACATATGTATATAAGAAGGCTGAACAATCCGTACCAATCTAAACTGTTGATTCCAATTTCATAGTTAAGTACTTTATTATATATTTTTAAATACATAAGTAGGGTAATTCTCACTAAACGTTAATCTATGTGTATGGAAACGCAAGTCGGCACTGGTCCTCAAGCAATGATACCATAGTTAATTCTGGAATTACAGCAGAAATTATTGATAGTGACAAACACCTGCTCACTACATAAATCCTTGATTCGTCGCATGGCAAAACAACCTCCTTAAAACATTGCAAAGTATATTAATATGCCTTCTCCACTTTAAATTGGCATCTACAACTATATGTAGAAGCCTAGAAGCGTTTTGAGTTTCATAGCTGCCACTGTGTGGAGCTTCACACTGTCCAAAGTATGATTTACTTTAGCATTTAGAAACACCAAAGCATTGGGTTTTTTACGATTAAGTGTTAAATTGTAGGAATTTAACCATTCTTCAATTTTATTGATGTAGTTGCTTCCTGTATTACAAATTTTCTCCATCGAATAAAATTATTATGTCACGAGCACAATTAGTTGATATAGTTGATGCTGTGAATGTTGTATATATCGTTTGTGTACATTATAAATGAGAAAGGGTTAATTACGCTGCTCTGCGATACACCCTCTCTCACAGTTTTGCATATGAATACTTTGTTTTATTTTTTATGACTTTGTTGTTTGTGTTCGAATAGATAAATACCTCGTAAATCACGACAGGGCTGTGTCGCTACATCCTAACACTCAATTTTTCTAAAAAGTATCTGGTGATCTATGGATTGTTATCTCAATTATTTTGGAATAAAATATAAATCCAGTAATATAGTTATATGTTATCGTCGGGAAATTTTAGAAATCGCTGCAGCAAATAAAAAGTTATTAAAGGAAAATTGAATGAAGTCCATATCTTCCCACCTCGCAGTATCCTTTGGCTTATGGTGGAAAATCCCATTTGCACACAAAAGTAATTCACCTTTCCCATCTCAAACCACCTTAATAAAGTCGTTTAAGATGGGATTAGAATAATGACTTTAAGGAGCTCCAATCCGTAAAACTTCCCCAGGAAATCATATTCATTTCCTCTCTGCTTTTAGTTCACCCTTTTCTAAACTCCTTCCAAATCCAGACCGTCTACAGACGTAACTGGAATATCGCGAATATTTCGAACGCTTATCTTACTTTTCCCTCTCGGCGGAAGAGAATTAATTCTACTCTTATAGGATCCGGACCATGAAGATTTCAGACTTGCTAAACGGCCATTTAAGAGGAAATTAAAATCCGATTGTTTCACTGTCGACAACCACTTAATAAAATCGTTCTTCCCCCTAATGAATCGCATAATGGATTTCGTACTAGAAATAATTGGGAAGATGGAACAGTTGTCGCAAAAGGTTATCATCACTAATAAGAATATAATGTTGGAAATTATGTAATAGAGAATATAAAGAAAGTAATGTATTTTCTAAAGCTTGCAACAAAAAAAAACCAATAATTTTTATTACATTTGAATGCGAAAAGATACATTGTATTGTATATTAAAAGATCAAAAGCTATCAATACTGGATCTAAAACACATTTAGCCAAGATAAACTTGGCAAACAAAATCCCATATAATAGCTTAATTGTTATGTCAGACTTAAAACTTGAATTTTACTTCTACGATTGGAATTTTCTTGATGCATCCTTAACACTGTGTAGTTTTAACGTATTTTTCTGTCTCAAGGGTCTGTATTAGAGTTTCTCTGGGAACTTTAATAGGATGTTCTTTGGCTTGCGTCGATTTGTATGGGCATTTGGAAAAAAATTGTTGGTATCTTTTTACGAAATAAAAGTTTTTGGTAATTGCATGTTTTGTTAATATTTCAACAAATCCTTTATGTGTTTCCAAGTGCCGACCCAAAAATTAAATTCACAATTCCCTATAATTAACAATATAATTAATAATTTCCTATAATTTGCCTCCTTAGGTGAACTTTTCACTTTCTTCTCTTATACTTAAAGCTACTCTTGCAAAGTGCCTAAGTCGTGTTGTTTTTTTTCTTCTTGGAGCGTTTAATATTGTTCGAGTAAGGCTCTGAAAATTGCAATTCATGAATGGCTTTAGTCTTTAGAAAACTATTCTAACAGTGCAGGTCTTGTATAATTTTGCTTACTAAGCAAACTCTATAACTACTAATTTCAACATAATCCACATATCATCGAAGGAAGGTCGCGAATAATTTAACATAACCATACGGATATCCACAGAGCAAGCTTTGTACTGGAATGACGAGATCTCAATATTATCGAAAACTTATGGGACTGGCTGTTACAGCATGTTTTCGGTTTGGACAATAAATACCAAACAGACGCTCTTTTTCTGCATACAGCCGTGCGTCGAAACAGATACCAAACTGTTGCAGATTTTATAATTCATTACCGATAAGGATTTGTAAATTTAATAAATAAAAATAAATCGAACACGTTATTTCTTTTCTGGGTTGAACCAATTTTGCTTGTTTCTGATCACTTTTAAGACTGAGAACTGGAACAATTGTCGCGCCTGGAAATGCCTCTCAATTAAATAGGTTCTTTTTCGACTGAAAATAATGTTTATTTGTGCATTAAAAAGTTTAATTTTGCTTGCTGTATCAGCAAACCTATTGCAATTTTTTTTATAAATATACTAACCGCAAGACTTTAGAATGTTTCTAGTGAGGTTATTTGATTCTCAGAGCTTTCATATCACAGAAATAACAATTTCAATATTTTTCTTTGCCAAGATCACTTTTCTTCGGATGCGCAATATTCGTACATTAAAATCGTTTATTGATCAAAAAATTACATACATGGCATTTGGAATGATACTCTATGCGTATACACAGAAACTAAATATTTCTTTTTTATATTTGTGGACGTTTCTGTTGCAAGCAATGTGATATATGCGTTTCAAAAACGTCCAATGTGCTTTTAAAAGAATTAGAACTACTCGCAATGCGAATTAAGTAACTTATAAGATATCTACGTAATGTTTATTACTAGGAAACGATTCTTAAGGAAGTAACAATTAATCATTAAAAGAAAAGCATGTGGAATTACTCTATTTCTGTAATGTCTTTGTTATCATTTATTTAAAAACCGCTTATTCGCCTGGCATCTTTCACGCAATAATGTTTAGAGTTATAATAGCATCCTCTCTTAAGATTGATGCGGAAATCACAGTTTTTCCCAATTTGTGGAAATACTGAGGACTTCTAATAGGTAGATAAAATTACTGACAGATTTTTGCGTATATTCCCGAGCCTCGTTCTAAATTTTAAACTAGCAAGCATTAATTCATTACAAGTTTTTCAGTTAACATAGTCCTCACATTAGTTTTTTTAATGTTCCATCGCGCTTTGGCCAATAAAGGCAACCACAGATTGATAAAGAAATTTATGTTGGTGTTCAGGCAAAGACCACCCTCTGTGTTGCCATCTGAATACTTTTTCGCTCTATAAACAATTCAGATATTTGGAAGTGCATAGAAACAATTTGGCCGACAGCAAATTCTCCAATTGGATTCAAGCTAATGCCCAATAGTTTTTGTTATCTTTAATATTTGAGCATTTTACGTACCTTTTTACTAATAAATTGGACTTCCAAAAATTATGTTTCTAACAAGATTGTACTGTCCATTGGCATATGGCAAGGTCCACCACTAGAGTCTTTTTTATCATAAGATGTAATTGTGCTCTATTTAAGTTTCAAGAAGTTTGCAAGATTTTCTTCCAAAGACAAAGTTAGTCTATAGGTTTCAATAATATCAACGATATTTTGACACAATCTTTCATATTTTTCTTCTTTACTTACTAAGGAATCTACAGTGTTTGGATATTTCAGAAAATAAAATTGCATGAATGTCTTGGAACAATAACATGTGTTCCATGGTAATAGCAGTAAGTAGTGGTATCCATTCTGAAATATGTTTTTTCCGTTTAGATAAGATATACCTTTATTTGTTTCGATACTTTGCGATACTTCTAGCATTTGATACTTTATTTATCTAATACGATATTTAAGAAAGTGCTAAAATGGTCTAACCAAAATGATTAGCGCTCTATTAAGTAACCTAGTATATTAAGTGGATGCTAGATACGTCACTCTAAAGTCAATATTGGAAGAATTCCATTCTGCCCCTGAGAGAAAGCAAGAAAAAGATATTGAATCGATGAAAATATGGAGTAGCTCTAACTTTCCCGAATAATAGGAAAAGCAATAAATAGAAAGATTGAATTGGATACGAAGTATTAAAATTGAAAGCATAAAAATGAAACAAATATAATGAACTGAAGGTGGTAAAAAGGTAGAATATCTGATAGGGTCGTTAGTGACCGTACTTAAAATAGAATGAGGAACGTGAAACCCAATTATCAAGACTGGATATCTTGTTCGAATATCCGAAACTGATATAGGTAGTGGAAATAGAAACGTTTATGGTGTCCCTATATCGTTTTTATGTCTAATTGTGAGTGGAAGTATGAATAATACAGCTAAAGCATCAGTATTTCACCGTAGGGAGACGCGCAAACCCGGAAAAGATAATAGTTTTTTTTAACTATTGATGTTAGTGTGTACCTACCTTCGCCAGTTTCTCCTCTGTTTTCGTTATGATGGTATCGTAGCTTTCGCGGTGTGTGAAGACCTTCCTTGATTGTATTTTCCGGTAGAACGATTTCTCGAGGAGCGGTCTGGATACTTGCCTACCTAGGATGGAAGCGATTTCGGCCAGCGCTTGCGAATCTATCTCCACTTCCTGCAGTAAGGTCTCCCAAGTGTGGTATAAGGAACTGGGACACGCCGGCCTGAAAATTAGATTATTGCCGGTGACATAAATGAATATTAAATTGCTCGTAAGGTGTCGTAGTAATTCCCGCGAAGATGTCTTACGTTGATAGCTCTTTTGGGGAGTGTGAAAAAGGAAACTTCTATCTGGTATTTATTATTTATACTAAGGTACGCGTAGTGAATATGCCCACCCCGTCGTTAAGGCAACACTATTCAGTTTCATTCACAAGATGACATTCGGTTCGATTACAAACAGTTTTTGTCGCTGTGAAATTTTGTCAAAACTAGTTTTTACAACTGCATCTATGTAGTTATATTAAACTAGAAAGGATGAAGCTTATATTTCTTATTAGAGAAGAACAAAATACATATATTAATTTAAAGGTTAGAATTCAATGTATTTTGTGGTCTGGCTGGATTGTCTATATGCCTCTCGGAAAATATAGGCTATATGCTCATCGGGCATATTACCTGCACAATGCAACATAGGTTTTATTTTAAGTGATGACAATACACACATAACTATTACTTGTATTTATACATACATTTGTATTTAGTCTTTAGAATGTCACCCTATAGATCGAAAAATATTCACTCTCAATGGTCAGAAGACAGATTAGCAAAAACTACATATAAGCGCTATACAAGCTGGCAATTCAAAGTTATCTGTCAGCAAACTGTACGGAATCGATCGCAGAACACTTCGTCGTTATCTTTTAAAGGACACAATTAGAAAACAAGAGTTGGGAAGAAGAGCCACACTTACACAAGAACAAGAGGAGGAATTGTTTGCCCGTATAGTAAGATTATCCCAAGATGGTTACTCTTTAACAAAACCTGTTGTAAGACGGTGTGTATATAATTATTCCGATAAAAATAATATACCAAATGTGTTTTCTGAACAAAGCCAACTCGTAGGACGGTACTGTATGCGAGCATTTCTAAAAATAAATCCAGATCTCTCGATTAGAAGAGCTGAAAGCATGAATCCAGCCCGTGCCCAAAAGCTTAATAAATTTATAGTCATGGACCAAAAGAAAAAGAATAGAAAAGTTAAAAGAAGTTCTTTTAGAAGTTGATTTAATGGATAAACCAGAAAGAGTTTTTAATGTTGACGAAAAGGGTTGCAGATTAACCCTACATCATCAGCAATCCGCACTGGCATTAAAAGGAGCCAAAAGGGTACACTTAGTAGCTTAAGAACATACGGAAAATATACGTTGTGGTTCGGCTAATGGCGTAAGAATCCCACCTGTAGTCCTTTTAAAAGGGCAACGATTAAAACCAGAATGGTGCGATACCTTTCGCCGAGGTACACTTACTTTAATGACAATTAATACCTTTGTTGAGTTTATCAAACATCTTGCAAAATACAAAGTTAGCGGTAAATGTTTGCTTATTTTCGATGGTGCAGCAAGTCACCTTAATTTATCAATTTTATAAATTGCTTTAGAACACGAAATATATTTATATTGTCTACCCAGTAATACCACACATGAACTGCAACCAATGTATAAAGCGGTTTCTAAATCATTCGAACACCATTGGGATGAGGAGGTTCTTCTATATTGGACCCAACATAAAAATTGTAACATTACAAATTGGCGAAATTTTTACAAAAGTCTGGGATAAATCTATAGCACCCCCAAAATATTATCTCCGCATTTGCACCCACCGATATGTTTCCTTTTAATCCGAATGCAATTCCGGATGAAGCATTTCTTCCAAGCATTTTCATCGAACGAGTAATAAACAATGTAGAAAATCAAGATAGGACGGAAGCGTGGTTCATCTGGACTCCCGCAGAATCGCCCAGAAAAAACTTCCCCACTTGACACAGTACCGTCAAAGTCTAAGATGGAGCAAAGGAAATTTGCTAATAGACAACAACTATTATTATCATCAAGTGATCTCTCATCAGATGAAATGTCATTGCAGAGAAGTAGTTTTTCGGGGACATGTTCGTCAGAAGAGAAAGGAAGGACTCAAAACAGAGAATTACAACCAAGCACAACCAAGGCAGTGACAGTTGCAAAAAACAAAAAGAAATTACTGGAGAGAGAGACCAAATACATCGGGAAGAAAAAGGGTAAAAACAAAATGATAAAAAAATTAATCGAGAAAGGAAAATATTAGTCTTACTGTAATGTTAGACACTCTTTATAAGGAAGAAGCTAAAACTATTAAAAAACGGAGAAAAGCAATCAACGACAGAGCCACTGTTATTAAATGATGTGTTTTCGAACAACAAGGGAATGTAATCCAGAAAGTCGGTCCAAAATAAATCAAAGAAGAGTGGAATGCAAAACAAACAATTCTTGGTACTGTAAAGTTTGTAAAGAAGACAGTGTTAATGATATGAGACTCTGTATCGCTTGCCTTGAAGATGTTCATGAGGGTAGGAGGCTTAGTCAAAGGAGATTAAGAGAAATTTATTTGTCCAGATTGTTGCTGAATACATTTCCAATATCAATGCTCTTTCTATAAGTCCACATTTCTTATATGTTCATTTTTTGTGGCCATATTTTAAATAATTTATAGTTAGTAAGTAGGTTTAGGTTTTTATATATTTTTTGAGTAAAGTAAAGATTGCAAGGACTGTGTCGGTTATTCGACTTGATAATGGGAATCCACGTATTCCCGAAACATGTGTCGTCCCGAATTAATTAATACTTTGTACGGGAGGAGTAATCCGAACAGGGTGTTTATATTTTTTGAGTTTAAAATCATCTATATTGTTTCATCTACTTAATAAAATAAAAATGTTTCTTTAAAAGTACCTACATAGTTTTTGTGCCTTTAAATTATTTTCTTACTAGTATGAGCCTACTCATGGGCGCATTTTCGACCCTCTTGATAATACGCCCTGTTTAGTGCCCTTGAAGAAACAGTATTCACGCAACAACTAAATAAAGTAGAATGAGAAAAGAACTTGAAATAAACTAAGCTACAAAATCCAAAGATTGGTTTCGTTTTAGCTTTAAACAGGATTTGATATTTTTAAGAATCTTTTTGCAGTTTTTTCTTATTGTCGATTTACATTATTTTTGTCCGCAAAATAGCGGATAATTCAAAACAGTTACTTTGTATTGAAACATCTTTTGGAAAATGCATATTTTACACTTTTCAACGATTATATTATTTCTTTTGATATTCTTATACTTTTAGTAGTGGCAGAATGCATTTAACCGACACTATACATTCACACAGCCGAGTAAAACACTCCCAAGTCCAAAGCAATAAAACTGCACCTCCCTGAATGTGTTTGTGTGTGCATGTAGCTCTTAAAAGCAAGTGTAGGATTACAACTGTTAACTCACCTTTCCTTTCTAAGTTCGCCGTTTCGTTTACGAAAATTCGAGACAAGCATCTGAAGTTCTCCCGCGTGCTGTTCGTACATTTGCCCTAGTTGTTGTGTGAAATCCGAAACTGGAACAAAAGCGGAAATTGTAGAAGATACCGCAACTATGCGGGAATATTACAATTGCGAAAATAGCAGTAAACTTATAACTACGCGTAGTAATCATTAAAGTAAGGAAGGACGCAATACATTATCCCGCAATACATGCAGCAAGCATGTTCATAAGTTTTCTGAATATGAACTGCGAGGTTTGTCCGGTAAATTGGTATAGATAATTCCTAGAAACATCTGAGGGCGATGAAGAGGCACGTCAAACCGGTGTATCTATTTACGGCCATCCCAACGACAGTCAGTCTATGCCCAGCTGCTGTACGAACTTTTGTCTCCAGAACAAGAAGCACGTCTGGTGACATGCCGCGAAGCCTGGTTGGGCGCTTAAGAGGGTGGTGACTTTCTCGACAGGGTAACCACCGGATATGAGTCTTGGTTTTGCGAATTTGGTGTGGAACTCAGATCCCAAAGCAAGGAATGGAAACCAGATGGTGAACCAAGGATGGAAAAATTAAAGAAAATCTAGGTCGAATGTCCAAGCGATGCGTATTGTTTCTTTTTTCCATTCTCAGGCAATCATCAACCGAGAATTCTCTCTCCGGGCCAGACTTTTAATGGGAACTTTTACGTTGCTGTACTCCAAGCTCGTGTGGCTCGGCTTCGACCGAATTTGGTCCAAGGGAGGCGGTGGATTCTCCATCACCACGATGCCCCTGCACACACTCGTTGTGCTTGAGTTTCTAGCCTCAAGGTCGATTACCACCTCCCCTATTCACCGGATTTGCCACCGTGTGACTTTTTCCTAAATGCAAGATGGTGCTACGAAGGTGACGTGGAAGGTTTCCGGCAGTGGAAATAGAGATGACACAAATGTATTGTGTCTCAGGGAAGGTATTTTGAAAGGGACAAAATTGAATTGCCTCATTAAGTGTAAAATAAATTTTTTGTTTCGCATTTATACGAACTTACCGGACAAACCGCGTATGTATAAACATTATCAATGTTAAACAGTTCTGGTGGTTTTCACTTGGCTGTTCGTTAAGCAGCGTATTTAATTTTATTTTAGAAATTAAACTGTTTATTCTCAATTTTGTGACTGCAACAGCAAATAATTGTGAGTACTAATGCAAGTGTATTCATATTTTAATATTTAAACTATTAAATCCAACGTAAAAAATATTTATGGAAATTATAAAAACCTGCGAAAAACCATATCCGTTTGCTCGTTAAAATATTTTCAAAAATCCAAAAATTTCCTTGTATATCACAACTAACCAAAGGTAAAAAGGGCATTGAAAATATCGCGCTAAATCTTTAATAAGACACCTTGTATAATTGACAAAGGTTAGTGTTCTTTTTATATAAGAGAACGGTTTCTTTTTCGTACTACTGTTGTGTATTAATTTATTGGCATTCATCTCTTAAAAATTCCACCATTCCCTTTAAAGCGCGGGCTATGCATGGAACCGTTTTAATAATTTTCTGCTTCTATATTGTAACCTACAGCATCACTTGCAATTAGAATAAAAGATCATTTAAAATTTCCAACTGGAAGACAAAAAGATAATATATTATAGGTTTTTTTGCGTGTGGTTTCATCTAACCTTGAAACGTTTTAAGAATTGGATTGGAGTTTTCCAAACGGATTATCTCTTACAACGAAAATTCCAGATCGATCCAAGTCGTCTTCTAACTAACGGTATGTTAATAATATATTAATATTTGTTGCTAATATTACGTACTAGTACTAATATTGTTTTTAATTCCCTACCAGATATATTCAAACCGTCGAAATGAGAATGAACAGTTGCTGTAGTTTCATATTACATCACTCTGTTCATCAATTTCCTCCAAGTAGCTCTATGCTTTTAACGTCGTTGACGGATGTAATTGTACTGGTATTGACGGAAACACACGACCTCTAGGACTCGTATCGTACTGTGAAACCTCTAGGAAATACGGAGTGGACTATTTCGCCCCGATGCAGTACATTTTATTGTTTCACTCGATAATGGACAAGGCACACAAGGACAGCTGGTAGTTCGCCCAGCATTAAAAGCACGTAGCGTGTTTGGTATGATGTGAGGGTTTTTAGAAATAACATCAAAACGCAACGCCACACAGTAGTCCGGTTATTTGTGAAGTCCTTTCAGCCATGCTACAATGTTTCATTGGGAAAACGAAGAGAAAGGAAAAATGAGAAGAATCGTTTTTATTCAAGGGATAGGCGTCCAGTGAAAAATTGGATTGAAAAGGCTGGAAAAGCGGATTTAGTTCGAATTATGTGCAGTAGATTGTTATGTAGAGAGCGGCTTTTGTATGCCTATTTATTCGAATAATTCACTAATTCATTTTTGCACTAATTTAAAGTTTGAACTACTGATTTCTTTTAGCCAGTTATGCGGGGTAAAATAGTTCGGATATACTGCAGGCGTATAATACTCATCAAGAGAAACAATGAATACAGATCAAGAAATCAACTGTTTCAAAGATTAACAAAGAAAGTAATTGTTTTGCAAAAATACTCACCAAACAGGCAATACAGTAAATGATACTGAGTAATGTCATTTACAACAAATATAGCGAAACCAGAACAACAATTATACTTGTTATTTAGTAGTCCTAAAAATCAACTTTATTTCGGGAACAGTTAATTTCTGAGCCCATATTTATTAATACATTTTCTCTTCATGAGTACCATATCTCCTAGATCCTAGAACATCATCCTAGGATCATCTCCAACATCTCCTAGACACCTTTTACGCATCGCGTATAAATACGGTAAATTTGTAAATATATTCGGATACTTCGAAAAAAAACACATTAGAATTAATAGCGTAATAGTTAAATTGAGTACGTTTTCCAAGTAAACTTGGAAGTACCAATGAAACCGCTCTTTGCCAAATTGGAGAAACGCTTTTAGAGCTCAGCAGTTTATAGTTATGTGCTTTTAGCTCCAGTTGATATGTTCTTGTATTTATATGCTGCCACACCTACATTGGTGTGAACCGTTTTTCTTGTTTAAAATTCCACATTTCTTTGTATCAATTCTAGTTTTTTATGTGGATTTAATAAATATATTGTTTCTCAATTTGACATAAGTATCCATCTACACAAGCGACAGACACGCTACGCATTGCACGCTGGAATGTGTACCATTGTTTTCAATAAAGCCACCTGCACGATTGTTTTTACCGCTCAAACACGCTCGTGTAGATTAATAAAGAAAAAAATTGTTTTAACATGACCTTGAACATAACCTTATTTTGTATTTATATCAAAGAGATTTCTAGTCGCATACTATTAGACATTTCTATCTTGCTTCCCTAGAATATATTGTTTACAGCTACAACTGATTATTAATTTTTCAGGTGTATAGTGCGAAATGCAACAGAGTTGCAAAACAATGCTATCCAGCAATGTGTATGCAATATTAATAACGCGCATATAGCACACCTGTTCAGAAAGAATCAATACATCGGTATTGCTTTTTAATGAAGATGGAGTGTTCTCGATAGATGCAATCTGCTGCGATATTGCAGATGCATGCTTCGAAATTCAGGCTTTCAATTGATATATCGAACTTCATTTTATTATTGCGTTGCGTGCTGTATTAGCCCACATAAAACATTTTAATAATGCTACTTCTATTGTCAAGCAACCTTAGAGGGAATTCAATGTATATTAGTAGAGAGTGGGAAATATGCACCTAAATATATGCCATAAAAGTAATAATTAATGTACGAGGTGTGAAATTAAGTAATGAGACTGACATCTTTAAACAATTCTATTTGGATATAATTACAATTGAACGTTGTCTCCCTCAAAATAACTCCCTTGGGAAACCACACAGCGTTGGAGACGGTTCTTCCATTCCTCATAGCAATGCTGGAACTCGGATATTGGAATCGCCTTTAGCTGGTCGGTTACAGCCGTTTGAATGTTTTCGAGTGTCCCGAAATGATGTCCCTTCAGATGAATTTTCAATCTTGGGAAGAGGAAAAAGTCACAAGGACTCAACTCAGATGAATAAGGGGGCTGAGGAGCCACAGAAATATTTTTACTGGCCAAAAAACCGTATACGGAAATGCCTGTGTGATAAGGCGCATTGTCATGATGCAGGATCCAATCGTTCTTGATGTTAGGTCTCACACGTATGACCCTTCTTCGGAGTCTTTCGAGAACCTCTCGGTAAAAATGTTGATTAACTGTCTGACCTTGAGACACGAATTCTTTGTGAAAGAAACAAATCAGCATGTTCTTGATCTTGGAGAGCCTGAAGTACGCCATTCCATGCTCTGGCGTTTTCTTTCGGGTCACACTCGAACACCCAACTCTCATCACCAGTAATGACACGTTCTAAAAAAATTTCATTATTTTCAATCGATGCGAAAAAGTTAAGGCACCTTTCTCTCCTGATGTCCTTTTGTTGTTGCGAAAGGTTTTTGTAACCATTTTCGAGCAGACCTTTCTCATTCCCAATTCATTGGTCAAAACCTGATGAACGGTGGTGTGAGACAAAGTCAACTGTTCCCCGATCATCCTGACCGTCAACCGACGACCTGAACGCACAAGATTGCGGATTTTGTCGACATTTCCGTCGGTTCTTGCAGTTGAAGGCCTTTCGCTGCGTGGCTCATCTCCCATCGACTCTCTTACGTCTCAAAATGCCTTAAACCACTGAAAAACCTAGGCGTTTGAAAAAACACTGTCTGCGTAGGCCTGCTGAAGTTTTGCTAAAGTTTCTGTTGCACTTTGCCCAGGTCTGAAGCAAAACCTGATAGCACACCGTTGCTCGAAATTAATGTCTGTCATTTGTTGAACTCGCTACGAAAACTGGGTTCAAGGAAAAAACGACAACGGACAACCAAATGACTTGATCGAGTTCAAACTTGCGCTGAACGCGTATTAGAATGTCCATTTGTCGCGCCTCTATGTCCCGTGCTTCCTGTGTTGCCATATCAAACGCTACGTTGTCAGGCCCATTACTTCATTTACACCCCTCGTAAATCGAGTGAGAACATTAAACTACTTCTTTATAAATTGTCAATAACTAAACTTTGTCCTCTATCACTTAAAATTTACCCATAGGAAGAAAATGTTCTTTGCACCTGATATAACGTTATCCCTGATTATCTTAATTTAGAAATAAATACCGGAACTAAATCACTTCGGGATTTGCTCCTTACAACTATATTTATTTCAGTCAATGTGGTATACCTATCATTTTTATTTAAAATGGAAGCCAGTTTATTTTTAATTTTTATTGCTCCTTCACAGACCTCAATTGAGTTTGTGAGGATTTAATTATAGTTAAGCCGTCATTTAAAGAAAATTCTCTGGTTGCAAGTTTAGTAATCCTATCACCAGTACAGATACGGGTTGGACTTCATAAATGTTGTGTTTGTAAATTTAGATTTTCAAATAGAATTGCGTTGGAATATTCGGCAGCAAATCTATTTACTACATTTTTTATTTCAGAATAATTTTTTGTCAAAAATTAGCACTGTTTAGCCTTGTGCCCACTTTGTTACCATAGGTTCCAGCGGCAAAAAATACCTGGGAGAAACTTGTAGGGCAATTCAATGTATAAGCAAATAGGGGTATAACTAATGCCTTTCCTTTTAGTCTTTAATACGGATTGATAATTTGAATGAAGGTACTTTTTTCGCAAACTGCACGTAATATTTGCTGGTATAAGTGTTTGTTACTGACGTATCATCTAATCCCTACTATTTCGGATACTTAGAGGATTATTTCACCTTATTGCAGTACCTAACTGTGTGTTGCATGTATTTACGGATACTGTTTCAAGAGTTATAGAAGTTAAATAGCTATTTATTGGAGTCATTTCAAAATATTTATAAAAAAATATGCATTATCCTATTTTGCATAACCGATTTTTCTAAAATATGCAAAATACAAATATGTACATAATTTCTACTAAACGGATTAGGTTTTTTTGCCTTACTTACATTTTTCATACTTGAATATTTTAGTTGAATAAAATGGATTACTGATATAATTTTATCATTACACTGGTCACCAAAATTTCAGATTTATTTTGTCCTACGAGGTAAAGTGGGTGATATAATATATCATGAGAAAATGACGTACAAAGTGAAATATTTACTTGGCAAATGTGCTGATATATGACTTTCGGCTGTACTTTGCATCAAAAACATCTTTCTTCAGTGTCCAGCAATAGTCTGTCAACAGGGCTCCATTTGCCTTGGTATCATCAGCACTTTCGTCGTCGCTTAGTGTCATGTTTTGTGTAGGTTTAGGCACAGGTAATTCCGGACTGTGAGGTACTGGTCTCAGTGCAGATGGAATATTAGGATATTTTACAGTTTGTTTGCATTTAGAAGTCGTACCACTTACATTTGTTACACAAAAATAGCAATCGGTAATATGATCTGATGGTTCCCTCCAAATCATATCAATAGCAAAAGGCATATGTCGTTTACCTCTTGCTCACGCTGTAAGAAGTCTGACACACGTAGCACAAATATGGGAAACCCAGCTTTTGATGTTTAAATTAATTTTTGATGTTTAAATGTCAATTCGCCATAAATGTAGCAAAAACGGTTCGGGTGGTTTACACATTTCTTTGGAATTTTTACAGGTTTTACTACAATAACTTGAACGTATCCCAACGCAAATCTCTTTAAAACGTTAACAGCGTCATACGTCATACGTCAGTATATGTTCATTCACCGAGCTCTAGCCGACAACTGAAATAACAAGACATGCTATCTAGGAATGCGAAATGCAGGTCTTAACACGTTAAGACATGTTCAAACATTAATCATTGCATGCTGCTTGTTCAGTTCCGAGCTCTAGCCGACAACTGAAATAAGGTCAAGGCATGTTCCGTTATACTACATATCCATGCGTGCATATTTTAGGTGGATAAGCGAATATCCTGGAACATAAAAACTAGGGGTGAAATTCAGAAAACATAATTTATTTCAGCATGCGAAAGTATATGAGAATCAGGCATTTTTGCCCTTGGGACAAAAATCTTGTTAATCAGTGTTATTTTTATTTGAATTAATTGCACCAGATTTAGGGACAAGCGCAAATTGTAGGTATTATACACACCAAACGGATTTTGCCGCTGAAATTGATTCGCAGTGGTATATGTTTACAATTGGGGAATTTAATATGCAAATTTAATATACTAACGCCCTACCGGTAATACAGATTTATGTAAATTGAAACGTTTGTGTCGATTCCAGCCTATTTCCTACGATTTCTGATTAATTATTCAATAAATCTGAAGTCAATATTATTCGCAAGCCACCCGGATTAGATTAGTATTTGACCAGCATTTGAATAATGAACGAGAGATGTATTCAGATGGAGGTGAACCCAAATGGAACCAAACAAGGGAAGTAATTGCTCGATTATCCTGTTTCGGTTGTACAGATTGAGTTAACCAGTCATGGATATAATTGTCCCAGTTTGCTTTCTCATGTACTCGACAAACGTCTTGAGTTACAGTAAATTATGTTGCGCAACACACTTTAATGAAGATTCTGAATCTTCAATACCTTCAATACTGTTGAGTCCCTAAGTTCATCTAATATCAAGTAGCACTACGTAATATTATAACATCAGAGGTGGTTACGACATGAACATAAAATTTGGCATAATACCTGGAATTATGGGAATAAGGGTGACGGCATTCGATACCTTTCGATGAGATTCTTGACGAAATAGGTCTTAAGTTCAAAATAGCAATGCGAACAGTTTGAGCCCTCATAACCAAGATTGAATAATTGGTTGGTGTTGTATATCTCTATTTGCAAATCAAAACTAACTAAAAAGGTGTACATCTACTTTTTCATGCAGCTTGAACGGGTGGAGTTATCGTGCTGTCATATGGGCCGATCGAACAAATTCGTATAAAAAATCTGTAATATTGCTACTTGTGGAGAGAAAGCCTATAGTAAGAAGACACGAGCTATCAAGCGGGACGTCAGTTTTGACAGTACGTCAAAACTAAAT
>JARFOC010001072.1:626990-657471 GCA_031763485.1 Osmoderma eremita | reverse complement strand
AACACATGTAGTTGTCAAAAATTAAAGGCTGAGTAAGTTAGATGAGTATCAAATAAGTCCTTTTGGTAGTTTTATTCGACAAAAAATGTATAGCTACCAAGAAAAGAATGATATGCTTTTTTGTTACTATGTTAACAATCGAAAGAGCATTGAAGGTAGTGAAATGCATCCCCACCGCTACGTGGCAAGGAGGTAGCCTGATAAGAGCTTATTTTCTAAGCTGGAAAATAATTTAATTGAATGTGGAGACTTAGTAAACCATGTACTGCAGAAAATTTAAACCGGAAACGGGGAAAGGGTTTTAGCGTATGTAAATTACAAACCAAAAACATCCACACGTGAGATTTCAAGCGAATGCGCAGTTTCCACAGAAAAACTGGCCTAATTCTTAAACAAAATAAATACAAGCTATTTAAATGCAGCGTTAGTCAGACGTATGCTCAAGACCATGGAAAAAGATTTTTATTTGCTAGATGGTTCTTGTGAAAAACACATAATAATCCCCAATTTTCTAGTATAATTTTATTTACGGATGAAACGAAATTTACAAATAATGGCATATTTCATCCAAACAACAATACTTATTGGTCTGAAAATAATCCTCACCTTACTACCGAAAGGAAAGATCAACATGTGTTCTCCGTAAATGTGTGGTGCGGTATTTTTGCTATAATAATATTGGGGCTATATTTTTATGAAAACATCTTAAATAGTGAACGATATGTACACTTTTTACGTAATGCATTGGAAGAGGTGTAAGATGAAATACCACTGAATTTGATGCAAAGTTTAAAATACTTCCAGCACGATGGCGCACCTGCTCATAATTGCCGAGCTGTGTATAATTATCTTTCGGAGCGTTTTTTCCTAACTGGATTAGCAATCCAGGTACAGTTCTATGACCAGCAAGATCCCCGGATATTACACCTCTAGACGTTTTCTTGTGGGGTGCCGTAAAATATAAAGTATACATGAATAAACCTAACATCGAGCATTTAAAGATTAGTATTATGGCGGCAATAAGAAGTATCATACATCGCAGTTTACATAGGGTTCAAACTGAAATTCTGAGGAGGTGCGAAATGTATGTACGCATATAAAGGAGGACATTTTAAACACTTACTTAATTAAGTTCCAATGAAGATGTTTGCTTTTGTTGACTCCCTTATGTTTCAGCTGAATTTTATTTTGATTTTTTTTCATATTCCTTGTTTAATTTTTTATTATTCTTTCAATAATGAAATATTTTTAAAGCCTACTTGATTCCTTTTCTAGTTATTAGTAACAATAATTCCTTATTTCACTGCAAATCAAAATCTAAAAGAGATAGCTGTACCAAATGTTATATCAATGAAATCATAAAAAAAGCATTTTAATGACACCATGGCCAACTATGACTTCCGTTTAAAAAAATACAAGTTTGTATTATATCTCCAAAATAAAGAGTGCCATGAATTTATAAATTACATTATTAGATTCTACATAAAGAAAACTATACTAGAAACAGCTTTCGTCTTTATTTTATATTTAGGGGTTGTGGACACATTTGACATTGAAGTCTTCAATTTTTCTTGAATATCTCACATACCTTGCACTGGATAACAAATGTGACGCTAGCATCGACTATAACTATTCTCTTAGCAACATTTAAGCGATTTTGTATCTTTAATATTAAAAAAGTTACCCATATACGGAGATAGAAAATGGTCAGCCTGTAGATAATGTAGCTTTACGATTAATACTATTCAAATAACAATGATTTCAACATAAAGCATACTTCAGTATCCATTACCACAATTATGTAAGATCTCGTAAGAATACTCCCATTATTCTTTACAGAATACATATTTACGAGATGTGTATCTTCGCTAAAATCAAAATTCCATCCACAAATGTAATTCACATACTTACCGTATCCGCAAAACATTTTTTGGATTTTATTTATATGCAAAGGTGCATGCAGTGTTACGAAATGAGATTTAGATCACAATGGCGCCTCTAATACCTAAATACCTACGTATATTTCAAGGAAATCGTTTTAAAGTTTGTATGGTTTCCAATGCGGTTTTCTTTTATTCCTCATTTGACACATAGGACTTGCACTCGCTCATAAACGTATTGCATGCATATATGTATGTATGTAGGTTATGCGTTTAAAAAGGAAATCAATATCGTATACGTAACACATATAAAGCTTCTGGAGTACTACTTGACATGCGGATACACATACAATCCATTGCAATGAAACCAGATTACTTATATAAGTAGATTGAAATATTTTTACATAATACGGGTCTATGTCAATGTCCGATGATATAATACAAATAGGTACATATTTCTTGAATCGTTTGATGTGGATTTGTTTAATCAGTTAAAAGATATGCATTGAAATATAAGTGAACTATTCTTAGAATTGAACACGAATAAGTACATAGGATTTACAGATATACTTTGTGAGTGATCGATGTTAATTTACCTTAATCTTGTATGAAATATTTTTCTCTCAAGCTAAGTGTTTCCATAAAGCCGGTTAAGAATTCTAAATTTTTGCTTTAAATTTAGAAAAAAATCAGCCCAGTCGAGGGTAACTGTTGGGTGACATAGTACACTTAGAGCGATGTTCTAGAACGCGCTTCAGTCCTTTGATGATCGGCCTGCTAGTGTAAGTCGAATTATACGTGACAAGCTTGCCTGGTGCGATTCAAATTACCTTAATTTAAAGTTAA
Organism: Osmoderma eremita; assembly: GCA_031763485.1. NCBI lineage: Eukaryota > Metazoa > Arthropoda > Insecta > Coleoptera > Scarabaeidae > Osmoderma > Osmoderma eremita. Next base: position 654,745 of record JARFOC010001072.1, on the reverse strand, counting down.
GTAAAACAAAATTTTTGGTATATCAGACGCATGGTTACAAGAAATTATTACTTGTTAGGACTCAGGATCGATCACATCCTCAATCTTCTAGTATGGAGTTTTTGGGAGTAAGCCCGTATAATCATTTAAAGTGAGGATCCATATCGGGATATTATCGCACAAATTAAGTAGTGTCTTTTATGCATTATATCACCGTTTTGCTTACCAATATTACATATATTTTACTTCGCATATGTTCAGTGAGAAATATGGATTCTTGGCTTGGGGCAGTCGCACTTTCTCAAACTCAGTTTTCATATTGCAGAAAAAATACGTTGTATGTTATTTATTTCATCTAGAATGCCATGTAAACAGCACTTTAAACAAATGAATATTACCCTCACTATATATATTTACAAACATTTAGAAATTTATCTTTTTTGTAGATAACATTGTTATTTGCAGATCCATTCATTTTTTTTTTGCGAATACAGTGTAAGCGCGAAATAATTGCAATACACAGTATATTAGGTATAAGTTGTATGTATCCTACAATCGCTTCAACTTAAGATCTTTGTGTTATAACATCTGGTCTATTTTAAGGGCCTTTTTATTTCTTTACCACATTACGGCTCGTTGGTGACTGCCACAATCTTTAAGGAAATTTGCAATGCATATCAAATTGGTGTTCTTTAAATAGATCCAAGCACAATATACCTAATTGTAAAGCAACTTCTTTCACTAAGAAGAAGAACTACACAGTTCACAAGTTTTCGATTGATACCATACCTCTTAGTCGTTCTGACAAAGGCTTGAGTGTTGATATTGATTGCCATTTCTCTTTATCTGATCATATTAGTGAAATATTTTCTTGTGCTTTCAAAACTTGAGACTTCATTGTCCCAATACAAAATCATTTGTCAACACCTCGTCCTTGCAAATATTTTTCTTCTCTGTACGCTAGAAACTCGAATGTCCTCCTATCATGTGGAATACCTTTATTGAAATCCACAAGCAGTTTTTCGTGAATCGTGGAAATAAGTGCGAAGACCAGGAAATATTGCACTGGTACTTCTAGCAAGCAATCAAGGGGTGTTCGCTGTATCGTGTCTAATTTGATTTGCTCTAATTTGGTTGAAGTGGTGAATCAGCGGTTTAGAACCTGAACACTAAGATCTAAGTTCATAAGCGGAGGTCCTACAGCCTGTGCCGCACCCCGCATTTCGATCGCCATTTCCTTCTATCCCTTCAGTCATCGCCTTCGATTGCTCGATCTGTCATATTTTTCCTATCTATCCATTGTGCTGCCGGTTTTCCTCTTTTTCTCCTATTGTATGGTATATACTTCAAAACTCTCTTTGGCCGTCGTGTCTTCTCCATCCTCATTACGTGGCCGTACCATAGTAGCAGTCTAGATTCTACTCTTTCTATTGATCTAAGTACGCGTCCCGTTTTCCTTCTTACTTCCTCGTTCCTAATATTTTGAAATCTGGAAATATTACATGATCTTCTTAGGAAGTCCATTTCTCTCACGTCTTTCTCTTTCTCCGACAATTGCCAGCATTCACAGCCATAAGGTAAAATAGGCTCCACAATCGTTGTGTAGATTGTCATTTTGGTTTTTAGCTTCATCCTGTTTGACCAGAGTAATGAGTTCAGTAAACAAGCAGCCTTTTTCCCTTGGCGTGCTCTATTTTTGATTTCATTTTTCGTTGTTCGTTTTCGGTTCGCCCCGTGTTATCTTACTTGGTGCCGAGTTCTAGACGATTAGGGGTGCAATAAATTTTTCCATCCACATTATCGCACTGAGGTGCCGAAATCGAGTAAGTTACCTGATTGTTTTATACAATTGTAATCAATATTATTTCCGCGTAAATTAAAAGATTAAAGATAGATTAAAAGATTATACTTATTTATTTTTTTTTTTGAAAATACGTTTCTTGTAGTTATCCCCTGTTTGCAGTAGGGTTCTTAATTCAGCTGGAAAGCAATTTTATGAAGTATGCATAAACAGATCCAGGCAAGCAACAACCTACTATGGTCCAAAATTTTATAACCACCTGCCAAAGAAATGTAAAGAATTAACCAGTAGACAATTCAAAAGAAAAATGAAGGAGCTGTTACTTAACCGCACAATTTATTCTTTCAACGAGTATTTTAATAAAATAAAAAAAGCTCACCATCGCATCATCAAACTAAGAGGAAATACACTTAATTATGACTAAATTAATGTAAAATCGTAAAAACTAACCGTTTGCTTAAAAATAGGCTTATAAATGCTATAAATCATGTTTGTATATTGCATGAAAATTTTACGGGTAGTTACTCACATTTTTAACGATATAAAATTCTTCTTGTGACTATGCAGCATCAAATAACGAGATGACTGATGGAAAAACAGGCGTTTTACTTTATGGGGTTACGAGGTCATGCTTTGCTATTTATAGTTATGGGATTATTTTTAACCTAATGACACTGACACTATATTTTAATGACGGCCGAAACAAATCCAGCGTAGGCATTCGTACGACAACATGTGGTCCATTTAAAAATAAATATCTGGAGTCAATTAGTACGTGACATTGAGCCGCTAAACGGTTTCTAATTGAGTTAACGCGGGAATCGTTCGCCAAAAGCAAGCGAATGCCTATTATAAAACAGAATATAGGTAGTTTTACAATACAGTAGCATACGGTGTAAGTTTCAAATTCATTTGAAGGAGGTGCTGGACGATGTGTTTTCTGAAATTTCCGATAGCGACAAAAGAATCATCGTTACGACGCTGTTAGAGAAATCTATAAATATTTTGCGAACAAATTATGAACGCCACCTTATTAACGGCGGGCTTATATCAAAATTAAAACGGTGACATTTATTTTAGGGCGATCATGAGGTGAAATTATTTTGGACGCGCCGATGTTTGCCAAATTCGCTGTATCACCGGGAAGACGCACAGATCCTCAGTTCTCATGCGACGGTGGCTGCGTACATCAATAACTCTCCTCAAGACGAGAGCTTAGGCTTTCGTAGAGTTTTGATGTGTTTACTTGCCTAGTGTTCAGTAGTGAGGGCACTTATTCTATTTATCTGTATATAGGTAAAAAAAATAATGTTCAAATGCGAGTGCAAACGAGAAGGATGTAGATAAAACTGAATAAACTGCTGATTTCGCTGTAACTAGCTTTATTTCACTATGTTATAGACCAAAAAGAAAAAAGCATATCTTTCAGCATAAAAAATAGTTGTGGAAGTAGTATATTTGTCTAACAGATTTACAATCGAATTACAAGACAAAGATGAATGAATCTAGTAACATGAGAACACAGGTTGCCGCAGAATCCTGAAAAATGAGACGATCTTCTAACGTAATGCATTTCCAGTTCTGTGTGTGTCTGTACCACTGAATACTTTCTCATTTAACATTCCCTATAGCTAGGCGTCCGGTGATGTAAGACCAGGGGAATGTGATGGGTAATTGAAAACAGTCCCGAGGGATGTGATTCATCCTTTGAGCGTTTCCTGCTATAGACTGATGGGCGGTGTGGCTGAATGCCCCGTCCTGTTGAAACCACTGTTTTTGCATGCGGAAGTTCCTGCTACGACAAAACCTTTTGAGATTCCGAATCAACGGCCATAGCACCATGTTCTTATAATGTTCCTGGGTAACAGTAAGAGGTATACCATTAACATATTCAATGAAATGAAACACACCGTATGCTGACACTGCTTACCGTATCGTTACACGCCAATTATATAGGGGATTCTGGACGATAACGTCTGGCCTCTCAAAATCAAGGAAGCGAGTTGCTTGTTTATTGATGTAATCCTGTGAATGTGACTTTCGTCAGAGAACCACACATTACGCAAAAATCTGAATCGTCGTACACTATAGCCAAAACTCGTCCACAATGCACAACCCTTGCATGCATATCTTGGTTTGTCAATCGTCGTTCAACCAGAATTTGGTACGGAAGTCCACCTATGTCTTTAAACAATCGCCGAAGCGACGTATTGCTGATATTCAATTTCATCGTCGAAGAGTTCGCTGAAGTGACTTCAAAACATGATGGACGACACGACCATGTTTCCGATGATTTCTCACAGTTACTGACCTACCAGGCCTTCTCTTTCGTTGGTGGAATACACTGCCAGTCTCACGAAATTTCTTATGAGTCGAAAGAATAATTGCGTTTCTTGGTGCCACTTTATGAAATTGTTGATGATATGGTTCCACCACTAATTTCAAACTCGATCCACCCTGATAGCCATTTCCGTACGAGCAAAAACAATAAACACTTTATTTCGTCGAGAGATCCATTTTTAACTCTAACCTCACAGCAAAATGCTCTTAGCACTTCTATGATCACATAACGCTGATACATTGTTGTCATCTTCAGCGCGGATAAGCAGACATGCGCGTAAGAACGGCGCGGAATACAATACTGTATATTTTGGCGGATACCGTATGAAGCTCTAATATATCTCTAAATATCACTCTGGTACGAAGAAAATAACCTTACAAATTACATTTTTATATCAAGTCACATTAATTAGTTGATCAACTGTCTTTCAAAAGTTGTCCGGCTTGTGTTGATATAACTTAGAACTAAAATTTACATTTTACAAATTCATTTAGAAATTACCATTTGGTAACATTGCAATATATATAATACCTCGTCTAATATAACAGTGATGTTCCCAGCATCCAAATACCAACCTTTTTCCTTGTTTAGGTATTTCCGAATAACAAATAAGACACATACTCTAGAAATTGTCGCATATTTATTGAATCATCCGAGTTGTCCAACTCTCAAATAGCATTTTAACACACCAGCATAGCATGCAGGAAGTTTATATGGTACGCTGTTACTGAGAATGGGGTTACGGCTCTTTTCCTTTACGACTTTATTAAATAATTCATGTTTCGTGTTGCGACCGTGATGTTCGTGAGACTTTGCTTGAATTATTTAGCGCTGTAAACGTGAAGGAAGAGAAAAGTGCTTCCCCCATATCTAAGACAAGTTGACATTCGATTCTGGAGTTCCTTGTTAAAATATCTACACATGTATAAGTATGTACGTAATGTGGTAGGAAAAACACGAAATATATTCAATGCATAGATTAACGAATTCGAACGAGTTCGACCAATTTGTTTTGTTATTAATTGCAATTTTAAGGTGCTGTTTTCTTACGGTTTTTGACATGTCTTCAAGAACTACTGCGGGAGACGCATAAAGAAGTGGTGCTTGCACTTGTTCGGTGAAACTCTCCTTAATCGGAATCCCACTATCCAAGGAATGGTAACCAAAGTGGAATCAAAACTCACGGTATATGGGCGTGTTCTATATAGTCATAAATCTAGTCGGGCATCACTACAAGAAGAGCAGCTTCAAGTTTCTTCAACAGAGCAATAACCTACTCATTATAAGATGCATATGAATGCCTAACTTGTGGTTTAGACCTACTACAACAACTATGCAATAATCTGATCTGTTGGCTTTGTAATGGGAATAGCTACCTTTGCTAAACACAGGTGTTAATTGCCATTTTTCACTCTCATTATTGGACTACGTCTTTATTCGACGACATGGAGTTTCATACTCAAGATTTCGCCATTTTGTTTCTTCAACCGGATCGTAACCAGTGCGATGTATTTTGATTCTTTTCTCTATTTTCTTAATCAGACGAGCTTGATTTTACACTTCTTGTTGCAGCAATATGGAACGTCTCCACACAATCCAGCTTTTATTCTAGTATATTTAGATAAAATTCGTTTGCTAGGAAGGTTGGAACAATGAAGCGCTCAATCAGATGACTGGATTTTGACATCAAGGACACTTCAAAAGCGAAGTATGTAGCAAATTGTAAAGTGTGTAGGAGTTTGCAGGAATAATTGGTGAAAATATATATTTATCGTGAAAGTATACAGCCTATTACCAAAATGTGTGACACATACATTGAGGGGGATGACCCAAAATGTACAGAAAAGTCATAATGAACATATATGCACAGACGAACGGTTTTGAAGATACGGTGAATTATTCCTTCTTGTAGAATTTGTGCTAGAAAGAGGCGGACCTGTATTGTGGTCTGCAAGATCGCCTGATTTAAACTCCCTTGAATCTTTCTTTGGGGATATTTGGAAACCTTAGACTAGGCTTTGGCGGTTTTCGAAAACGTTCGAAAGTCCTCGCCGCAGACATGTCATGGCTGCCTTGAAATGGAAGACACATCTCATGACCATCTCATTTAACTTTTTGCTTTTGTTGTTTCGGAAACTACAAAGTTCGGCACAATTTCTTCAACATCAGGTATATCTCCAGAAGTTACCTTTAATGTTAAAAATGTTTCAATGACCGTCTATTACACTATAATACCTTTTGAAAAATTATCGAAAAAATAAGAGGCTGAACTGAAAGGTTACATTAACAATTAATATAATTGATATCTCCAAGCATCTTTTATATAACAAATATGCGAAGATTTTATCGAATATTTTACGAAAGCAACTGCGTAACGACAGTTCTTAATAATATGCTATTTTTACTGATAGTTAGATACGCTGACCCTATTTGAATTAAGTTCTTCTGCACGCAGATACAGAAGTTTTAACTAGCTATATTTTCAACAATTTATATATTTTTGTCCTATTCTTTGCTCAGCGCATTCTGAAGCTTTTAGGACATATTTTATTCATGCAAATTTGCTTTCAAACTTTAACAGGAGATACGCAGAAACGAGAACTTCAGAATAAGAAGTACTTTGCAGTTAAATATTAATTAGATGGTTGAAGAGTTTTCCAATTAACGCTGAGTTGTCATCTTCATTGCCTAGGAACAAAAAGTTTAATTAATTTGCAAAAAAATATTTAAGATGTCCCATTCATGCCAAAAAAAGGCTTTCCATCTCTTGTTAGGAATCTTCTTCTATTTATTTAGTTAATTTGAATTATCATTACTCTAATATCGTATGAAGACCTTACATCCATTACGCTTAATATTAATATTATATATCCAATAAAAATAAAAGCACTTTTGCATGTCATATGATAATTAACAGAGTCGTCACACTAATAGTAATGAATTTTACCTGTATTTAACGCCATCAAACATTTTTTCATCTATTATGTTACCTCATTGCCACAAATGTGACGTGGTGAAGCTAAATTGATATTCATCAACTCGACGTTTTCACCTATTTAACCAAATATCCCCAACGAAATTAAGTCTCCCCCAACTAACCGGACAGGTAATGGATCCACATAAAACAGAGTATCTGACGTTGATGAAAAAAAGGTGTAGCAGAAACGCAAGTACGGGAAAATGTGCCCATCTGTTCGCACTAAATGAGCCTAGAAATAGAGAAGACCTAAATAATGAATTCACAGTTGTTTAACCCTAGAAACATCCCGCCGTCTTGATTAATCTATCAGCAATACTTTGGATGGAATTGACCGGGAGAATGGAAGGTTTTGTTGATGATTAATTAATCGATTAAATTTTAAAAAAGGACTGTGGATGATACTTGTTTTAGGAATAAAATGTATCAGCATATTTGTTTCTTTTCATTAGTAATAAAAAACTAATTTTGTGTTTCTTTTTGTAGTATTTTGTGTAATTGGTGACGGCTACTCCATAGTTCCTATTTGCCAATAAGCTATTTTGATTAAAATACATATAATTAGAACTCTAAAATGCGTGTTCTTTGCTTTACTGAACTGCAGCAGAACTCGATATGATAAGATGTTGTTTTGTTGCATTGAAAAGAAGAAATTTCCCCATTTTATGTCTACACACACATAATAAAACTGTAAAGTCGAATTAGGTTATTACATAAGGAAAATCTAGCTGTCTGGGCCCAGTAAGGGGTGTCCAAGTACGTATGGCTTTTTGGCATCCTGTTGACCTTTACATCCAGATAAAGTTATCTCAGCAATTTAAATGTTTCTTTAAACAAGCGCATGCGTGGAAAATGTTCCTAAGCAACGCATAAATAAATTTTTAACCCGGCTATAAAACATGAAGAAAGGGCAATGTTCCAAATTATCAACATCTCACATAGAGTATCCTCCTCTTTACTCAAAAACAAATGTTTTGAATAATTTCCTTAGTTTTCTTACTAGTGCTCATTAGTGTTTAGTAAATAATATTTTCGAAAGCTTCAGGAAGCAGTGCAAAGATTGCACCGGTTGTCGCTGCCACACACCGACATCCCGAAGCAAGCTTTGATATTAATTCTTAAAACCTTCATCTCGGAAACCAGATCCATAGCTTTATTGGATGAACCAAGAAAACGTAGGATGTATAATTTCTTTCGTTTTATTTCACCATCATACGTTAATTATTTTGTACCTGGAACGAAATTAAATTTAATGATTCTTATAAGTTTATATCCGGTTACTTATCTAGTGGCGTTTGTACCTACACCGAATAGGATGTACCTAAACTACTCTAGCATAACAAGAGCTTATCAGTTCCTATGATAAAAATACAACTTTCTTATGGATTACATATTCTAAGAAAGATGGTAGCCCAAACATTCAATGCAATAAGAATCGATGTTTATTTTCCTACTTACAACTAGTTTTTCGTTCTCCTGCATCGCATAGCAGCTACAAAATGCATATAAGAAACTGCCCTTTTTGCCGTAATCTGAGAGTACAGAAAAATTACGCAGTATTACGGGATTGAACGGGCATGCGTGCGTACCCTTGCTTGGTTTATGAAACACTGCGACTGGATATCTCTCGTTGCCATCTACAAAGCAATCCTCCGTTCCGATGTGGGCATACGTGTATATAAAGTCAATGTATACTCATCTTATTAATCAATTGCGAAGTTAAGGGACTTAATAAAACAAAGAACAAATTTGCGAAGATTTACTAGAAACTTCCAATGGGTCTAATTAAATTGTATGGGTCGCATTGCCCATTAAGACACGCAGTTGAGAGAATCACATAATAGGGTAGGTTAACAATCAGTTAATCAGAATGCAGCAGCTACTTTGGATGTTCTCCAGTTGACCTAAACACACTCACGCCGTTGTTTCGGAGCGGTTCTGAATGCGAAACAATATCGCAGCCCCCCAACTGGCGTATCGAGATAAATATATTGAGTCTATTCGAACAATACGACGCCTTTGTGTTCGTAAGGGAACGTGTTGAATAAAGTGGGTGCGAAAAGCTGTTGGTGTTATGGCGTATGTGTGACGATGGTAAATAAATCGGTTTATTTTAAGGTAAATTTATGCATCCACCGATGTAGTTGCTGTGTATTTGCCATGCAAATTTCTCAAGACGTGTCGGTAGAGTGGAGTTTCGAAGGTTGTTTCATTTTAGCGATGGCAACAAGAGCGTTACTGATAACTTACTAGGTTCTTCTTCCGTCCTGCTCCTCCAGTACAGTCACCTAAAGGATTTCCTATGAAATCTAACAAGAAACTTTTGAAACATAAAAAAACGTCCAAGCTACAAATACTATGAATAGAACCGCAATAAGTTTAAGAAAAAATAGTTTTATTAATAATATTGCACGACATGAAGAAATTAACTTATAGAAAGGCGTTCTCCGATATCGGCCCCTAGATGTACCCATGATCAAACAATACAATAATCACAATTATAGTCATTAGATATCTTCGAAATGTTCGTACAAGCTTCATGTGCACTGAAACCAATTGTTATTGCGTAAGTCTAGGCATAAAGAACATATTGTCTCTTCGTGAGTTGGTATCTCTGGTCTATCATGATTTTTCTTCTTGCCTTTCATCAAGTTTTGGGATTTCCTTCTCTTGATAGAAATCTTTTAACGCGTTCACTCTATTGTATTACTATTTCTACTTTTAAATTTCTTTTTTTCCATTTTTAACATATTTCCATAGGAGGTAAATTCCACTGTCGTGGTGTAACAGCTCTTCGTCTTAAATCTTCAGAAGCTGGTGATAATTATGTGACAGGCACCTTAAAACTCAAAGCTGAATGTGTCTGGGAAATAGAACGCGTTAGACTCTGATAGATGGCAAGTTTAAGTCAAATGTTCTGAGTAACAGGAGCTTGAGATTCTGATTAAAAGGGAGTCGAAGGCAAACATTCTGAAAAAAGTTGCAAAAACAATTTATAATTAAATTAAAACCTGGAGATTTCTCAAAATAATCACGTACAATTCACAATAGAGATGAGAAGTGATGAAAGTGTACCTTTTCTTCATACCAAGGTTATTTTATTTATCGTATGGCGAATCATTGCAAATACAAATACAGATAGGTTTACATACAGATACGCATAACAAACACTTCTACAAATTCACGAACAATTAAAATGAAATACATTATATTATGCGAAAAACTTTGAGACACAGGATAGAGGCTATAAGTCGACATCCAGGGAGGTCAGCCATTTCACGGCAGCAAGAGAGGCATGCAGAATCTCGTCACATTTCTCTTGAATCTTATTATTGGGCATTCGTGGACTATATGGGCTACAGTTTGATCCGGTGCTCCACAATCGCATTCCTGGGAGTCCGAGAATCCTCACTTGTACAGCATGGAGTTGCATCTGGCATGACCAGTTCTGATGCGGTTTAGGCCACACCATACCTTCCTAGACATTTGCAATCCTGGAAGATGAATGGTAGCATCCCCATGGTGATTGTGATTAAAATCGTGATTTGATGTCCAGTTGGTTTTTCATGCTTCTTTAATATGGAGAGGTTCGTGATGGCTTAGTACCTTATCTTGCCAAATGGGTTTTCAGGACTTAAGGCGGCAGTCTGAAGCATTATCCAATATCATGTGGATAGGCAAAGTTCTAGGGAGTTTAGGATAGTTTAGTTTGTTCCATTCACGGACAATAGCTTGTTGTCTCCTCAGGTCTGCTGGTGCTATGTTCATTAATGCGTGAATCCAGGGTACTGACTTTAGGGTTCCTGATAGATTCTCATAGTGTCATTGAGGTGTACGTCGACTTTGTTGGTATGAGAACTCTTATACAATACTGGTGCACAGTATTCTGCCGTCGAAAATACAAGTGATTGAGCTGCCGTTCATAGTGTTTCTGCTTTGCTCCCCAGGTAATCCCAGCCAGCTTTCTGATTATATACTTCCTGGTTTTTAGCTTTTGTCCAATTATCTCCTATACGTTAAGGACCACCACGGATCACCAAGGTATCTGGGGAAGCTGTTATGTTTCACTTTTTCACCACAGAATTTGACATTGAGCCCTTTATTTGCAAGGCGGTTATTAAGATGGAATGCGCATACTTCGGTTTTGCTTGGATTTGGGTATAGACGCCACTGTTTGTAGTATCGCCCGAGGTTATCTAAGTCTGTCGTTAGAGTTTCCTCTCCATCCTCGAGGAACCTGTTTTGAGTGGCCAAAGCGATGTCATAGGCGTAACAAAACTTCAGGGAGTTAGTTGTCGGCATGTCACTGATATGAAAGTTAAAGAGTATAGGGGCCAGCACTGATCCCTGGGTTAATCCGCTTCTGATCGTGAATAATTTGGTAGTTAATTGTCCAAGAGTGATTTTGAAGTAGCGGTCTTTTAACATGTTTTCCATCCGTTTAGTTAGCTTGGACCAGGGTATTATTTTCTTTAATTTTGGTATCAGACCATCTAGCCTTGCGGTGTCATATGCAGCCGTCAGGTAGACGAATGCTACTGACGTTTGCCAAGGTTATAAGAACTGACAATAGTGAAATCATATTACACTGATATCAAAATTCCTGAGTTTTTATTCAAATCATCCTATAAATCAAAAATGCGACACAGTTATAGCAATGAAAAATAGAACTACACACATTTCACATCACTGTCATTAATCAGAATTCAAAGATTTTATTTGATATTTTTGCCAACGACGGCTATCCAAAAATACTCAAACAGCTGATCTACAGCTCAAACTTTTTTGACTGATGATGGTGCTCTAGTTAACATCATTTACAAAAAAATCTATATATTAACAACTTTAATAATATTGTGACTCGTTTTAAACCATTGAACAATATTAAGATAGCTAAATACAACACAATTATATTAAGATCATTATATACCCACACTAAAAATAAAACACTAAACTTACAAAAAAAGGAATGTAATCTATAAAATTTCATGCAAAGATTGCAGTGGTTGTAACATAGGACAGACGTCACAATTATCACAATATCGCATTACCCAACACAAAAGTGACTATAGAATTGGTAAGGTTTCTTGTGCTTTGGCATCTCGTAGTATTTTTGATTAACATATTCCACACAGAGGGTAACAATAAAAAGAACTTTTCCTAGAAATGGCACATATAAATAACAACTAAAACGCCATACATTTTTAAAACAGACACGGATCAACTTAGTATAATTTATACTAATATTCTGAACTACAAAAATAGTATCTCCTAAAACTTTTACAGCTAACTGTATGCACATTCGTACTCAAACTTATTCAACTGACTGTATACGGAAAAACTTTTTTCCTAGGTGATCATTTGTCTTACTTGTAATATCAGTTAAAATTTTACTGTTATCATGTAAATTACTAGTGCCATTTTATTTTTGAACAATGATTTTAACATGCTGTGACACTTGTTACTCATATTGTAAGTAAGGCTTATTATTTCTAAGAAGATTTCATATTTATTGTTAAAAACTTCTCCTGAAGAAGTTGTCAAATAAACAACGAAATATTGAGCTTATTGAATAAATTAAACAGAGCGACTAGTAGTAGGGTCTGATAGTCTCTCACTTATCTTCAACCCTAAAAAGTACTTCTCCCAAGATAAGTTTCAAATTGATTTATTAAGAAATCTGCCGAGCACGCGGCTTCCCTATTTGTCGTGCTTTAATCAAATTTCACGATGATTTACATTCGACAGCCGAAGTGAGATAAAGTTCAAAGTTCACAAGGATAGGTCGAGCGACTTCACCGAATTTCACGCCAACATGTCGGGACCGTTAATATGGAAACGATGGCGGTGAGTGAGATACTACTCAATGCGCCTGCGAAATATATAGTTTCAGTGAGGTATTCGATAATTAATTAAACTAATTATACATTGGCGAAGTTAATTTTGCAAGTTTTCGAATCCGATATTCCGTTAAGACAGTTTACCTTAACATCTTATCTGTAATGAATACAATAACAGTGTGGTAATCTCTGGAGCCCGGGATATTAATGTACTTTATGAAACTATCGCGGATAGTACATACTTAGACGTAAGAAATTTCGTATGTAATTAACGTGCCTGCGAGACGTGCACTGTTAATAGCGGCGAGACGAAGATTTACATGTAAGAGGCGCGCAGACATGCTTGGTGCCCGCCCAAGATATCAACGTTACGTATGATGGGGCTGAATGCATTTGAATAGGATCATGTGATAATTTGTCTTAGCAGAGGCATGGCCCTTAAGAACTTTGAAACATGTCGTTAAAATTGGATAAAGTTCGAGTGTCGCTTATTTTAGTTCTACAGTAATTTATCGTCTATGCTTTGTTTGACTGCCATATTAATTTTAAGAGTATTTAACAAGAGATATTACCGTATACATTCCTAGTTAATAAGAAGAATTTTAACCCTCCGGCGCACGCTATGTATTTGGGAGATCCAAGGAAATTATGAGCTAGAGTAAACAGGTGATTTGTGACCGTTTCTGGCGTTCCCTTTTCATGCGTTTCACAAAATTTTCCCCTTTCTGGGGTTCAGTTTATAGATGGTTTTTGAATTCTCCTTTCGTGCCTCAATTTTATATTTTGCAGGAAATAGGGAAAATTAAAATAAAAAAAGCACCTTTAACTCTATGTAGAGCAACGTTCATCTAATCTCAATGTTATACATTACTTAATTAAAATTAAAAGTTAATCTATCTATAATTTTACAATATATTTCAGCTTGTCCAATGTGTCAGTGAGATTTTGTCTATTTTCAATTAGGTCACTTACAACTATTTAGAACCGGCTATCTAATTCACATTTTTTTTTTGTTCTCTTAGGAGTACTTATGCACACACAATTTTGCAGGAAAACTGTATTATAATAGTGCATTTCTTCCTGAAGAACTTTCGTTAATTTAAATATATTGGGATGTGCTTTTCCGATCCGTCTGTTGAGTCTGTTATGCCACCCTTCTACAAAATTTGTAGTCCGATGACGTTCTCCATCGCAACTCCATATTCGGCGAGAATTATCAATCCATTAGTCAACAAAATAATCGTTATATTTAGCAATGGCTTCATCGGTAGGAGAATTTCCCATTATACAGAGCCAACCATTTATAACTTATCTTCTGGCAGATGAGCTAATGCAGCACGCTTCCTTATGTGGTTTTCCTTATACAAGTTTGTTAGGCCTAAATCTTGTACTTTACGCCAAAGGCTTTGATTAAAATCAAAGTTACATCCTTTGATAACTGTTGCCGGTAAAACTTCTTCTAAAGCATTAATTGCAACTTCAAAATCCAAAGAGAAGAAGAAAGAAGAAAAATCGTTTATACGTGGCCTCTTTCTTGTCGGGTAGCAGGGCATATAAGGCAGAAATGATGTTTGTTCTTTCATCTGTACTACCAATATTCACGTGAATTGTATATAATTGGCAAAATATTGAACTACAGCTTTTAAAAGTCCCATCGAATAGGCAGCAAGAACCTCCTGTTGATAAATTACCGCCGTCCGTTGCAAATACAATAATCCTGTCTTCCATACCATCGTCAATTATGACATACACTTTCATAAACTCTGGAACCTTCTCGTTTTTTCGGAAGCAAGCTAATGCCTAGCGATTTGTGTCGCTCATTATATAATGCATGTTTCACTGATGTAAAGTGTGGAATATTTGTAATGAAATCCAAATCTCTGCCCTGAGCAACCATCATCTCTTGCTGATATATTTGCGATACTAGTGTCATTTCTTCTCTTGCTCTATTCTTGGCTTTATATAAACACTTATCGACTTCATTTTTTGCAATATCTGGAACACAGTTATGGTTTTTCTCACTTATAACTTTTGATTTTACTTAATCAGTAACAATCGCTCCTGGGCAATTCCTGTTTATGCAAATCAATCGAAGAGTTAAGTATTTGTTTTTTTGCTTTTAAGTTGAACTTGTGTCCAGAATACAGGAAGACTGGATTTTGATTCTATCACTTCCATCACAAGTAACCTAATAATAAGGTTACTGCACTTACAAGATTTCCGAAGAACTAATTTATTTTAATAATAGTGCAATATTTTATATCATCCCTATATTGGTGGAGTTTATTGTGAACATTTATTCCTTATTCAATTACAAGTAATTATAGATTCACAACAAATTGATTCGTAATCCGTTAACAACCTCTTAACAATCCCTCGACAACTTTCACCTCCTATGCAAGTGCTTATATATTCAAACCTGTACCTTCATTCTTAGTCAAGTTTAATGTGAAGATAATTCTTAATCCCTTGAGGAGTTCAATAATTATCTCTCTGTAGAGGCTAAATGCTTTTATTGGTTTCTGCAAATTTTACACACTAACTGGGATTTAAGAAAAAGTAATACAATTTGGACCCCCGAAACGGGAAGAGGTCAAATAGGTAGGGTAGCCTAGATCTCACAATAAATATTACCCTTCTCCGATAAAAAATATTTAGTTGTTTTTATTTTTTCGTTTCAATTTATGAGTATTTTCTGTTATTATTTAGTTACCCCTTGTATGATGGTTAATTTATAGTGTATATCTAGTAGTAGGTTAAGTTACATTGTTGTTGTTTTATGTTTTTGTTTTATTTTATCAATATTATGTCTTATTTTCATTCTATAATTTAAAATTATCTTGTAATAAGCAGAATAGTCTGCTGTTGGACAATAAATGCTAATAATAATGTGATATAAGTGGTATTATTATTTTGCATTTTGTGTTTTATTCAAAGTAATTGTTGTTAAGACAATCAACAGCGCCTCACAACATGTGGGTGGTGAGCACGAGAATTAGAAATTGTTTAACTAAAGATTAGTAGGCTATTAACTACGTCCTGAAATGGCATAGGATAGTTTCGGTTAATTCTAAAAATCCTTGTAAATTACACATCCTATCAATAATTCCAACCATTTGCCAGAATTTATTTATAAATGAGGGAAATGTGCTGTATTAATTGGCTGTAAAAGGTCAGTAAAAGGTCATCTTCTATTCCAGTAAATAAATTCATTTACGCGTAAACAATACATCTAGGTAGATATAAGCTTAATGAGTCGTTTGGTTTTGTATTGTTATACAGGATCGCCCAAGTTGAGTGACCAATTAAAATATTTTAGGGAAGGAAATCTACAAAAATTCTGAAAATAAGTAGATTGCCCTTGGCCAATGTGGTCTTTCAGAGTAAATTATTATCACTTTTGCATCACTTCACGTTGACCGGAAGTCGCCATTAACTTACTTAAGGTTTCCCAATACCTAAATGTAGCCGATTTTGAGATATCCTTAAACTTATGTAAAAAATCGGTTTGTCTGTCTTTCATTTAAAAATTTGTTTTTACGACTCTTTTAAATTTGAAAATTCAAATTGCTTATCATTTGAAGGTATAACCCTTAGGCTTTGAAATTGTAGCCTAAATATTCCTGAAAATTTTACGGTCTGGTCGTGATATGGTGTCGAATCTCATTATGTTTAACTGTCCAAGACTTAATTTTCTTAAATGGAGCACTATGTATATGTTTTCATCATGATGCACAGAATCAAATTTTGCAGTGATTAGTATTAGAGTATACCTATTTCCTTTCGTTTTTATATTAGTAATAATTGTGTATTTTAACGGCATATTTCGCTAGAATTAACTCAATTTTTCGCAATAAGTTTCAACCATGATGATGATCTTTGTAATGCTTATTCCATTTAGGCAAAATTATAGCATTTAAAGAATAAACTTTAGGTGAAACTGATTATATATAGCCATGGCTCATACGAATTTTCTTTTGAGTACGTTCAGCAGAATTGCCGAACTAAATTAAGGTTCGCCAATCACATGTGTATACAATACAATTGCGGTAAACCGCCCCGAGCAAGCAAATGGATTTCAATTTACTTTTGACGTTAAGATTTGAAACCACAGACAAGCGGACACACAATTATTAGTTAACTAAAGGTCAGACATGAAAATTTCATTATAATAGATTTGTGTACGGTTCTGTTACGCTTTCAAACTATTATCCCGTAGGGATTTTTGTTTATCTTAAAGCAAATTCATTTGTTAATAGAACTATTATTTCACAAATGTATATTTTGTTTTATTGCGGAAAAACAATATCAACAGATTTTGTACAGAATATCCTCGAACGATCCGCAAAATCGCATTGCCTCTAGAAATTATGAAGAAAGGATTATAGGTTATATATACAACATAACCCTCCATTCACTTACTAAATAAACGTTGTTAAAATACTGAAATTGTAAGCCATGAGCGCCTCGGGGTTCACGGGGCAAATAAGCCGCTGACAACGCGCACGATAAAGTAAGTAATTTGATCGTCAAAATTATCAAAGTGCTCCGACCGAATTAAGGGGTAAATGGCAATATTCAAGCTGTCACTGCCCGTTCGTTACGTGATATGCTTCAAGAGCTAGTTAGGCAGTCATTTCCAGACGCAGTGGTTGTCTGAATAGAAATTATACATACGTTTCTGCCTTCAATAGACTGGCAGCTAGTGAATGAAACTCTCTAGTTTGCTTCTGCTGGAAATGTCAGTGCACAGGTGAAATAAAATCAAACTACGAGATTTTGGAGCTTATTCGTATTATTCTGTTTGAGTAATTCTCAAATCAGCTCAGATTGTCGTATGAGGGTGTGTTAATGAGAATTACTTCGTAGATGTCAGGAATCTATTTCAACTGACCTACATTTGTTGTTTTATATATATTGTCGTAACAAGATTGTGAGGATTGTACCAATAAGGACTGGGTCAATATTTTCCCTAGGTAAACAACCAAAATATCGACGAAATATGTACAAAAAAGAATTTAGCCACCAGACAGACAGCAAAAGAAGCTCTCGTCATTAGAAACAAGAAACAAGTATTGGTGGAGAACAAAAATTAAAAAGTTAGTCCAGAACAATAAAGACTCTACCAAAAATGGTTAAGCACTAAGAGTGAAAAAAAAATGAGGGTGTACAAAGATGAAAAGGGACACACTAGAAATGATATTACAGCACAAAAGAAATCAGCCCGGGATCGGAAATATTAAAAAATTAGCCAGGATAAGGAACGCAAGAAGGATAATCGGTTACTTGAGTGGTATATTTTGGAGGACAGAATTTGGATGACAATGGAAACGCATCATATAGGAAGCTATGGTTAAAAGCTCATTAACACATGGAACAGAAACGTTGAGAGTAACCCTTACGGAAAGATTGGAGGCCACGGAAGCGGACGCTTGGAAGAGATCAGCAAGGATATCAAGGGTGGATAGAATTAGAAACAATAACCGAAAATAAGCAGCTTAGATGGTACAGAAAAGTTCAAAAAAAGCAGAGAAACCGATTGCCAAAAAGAGAAATACAATGGATATCCCAGGAAGACTGGAGAAAGGGGAAAATCGAGAAGAACGTGGATGGAGGGAAAATATACATGAGTGATAGGAACCAATAGGCGCCAATGGCAACTAGGCATCTAGGCAAGATTCCCATGATCAATGAGTAATGGACCTCAGGATTTTAGATCCATTACGCATTGATCATGGGAAAATGAGTAATCCTCAAAGGATAGTGGAAAAGTAGTTTACTGCTAGCTTTCCGTAGTACCCAAACTTGAAGTAATAATTTATTTAA
Organism: Osmoderma eremita; assembly: GCA_031763485.1. NCBI lineage: Eukaryota > Metazoa > Arthropoda > Insecta > Coleoptera > Scarabaeidae > Osmoderma > Osmoderma eremita. Next base: position 635,981 of record JARFOC010001072.1, on the reverse strand, counting down.
AAATTATCTACGCCTAACAATGTCGTATTATCCTATATACTAGTAATCAATAAATAATGACATCAATGCCCATAAGGGACTGAAGTTACATTTATCCTCACATATTGTGTCTATACCTACGCATAAGATGAACGGAAAGTGATTATGCCAAGCAGTAGTAAAATAAGTAATGAAAGAGAAAGAAGAAGAAGAAAAGAAGATGGACAATTTACGGATACCTATAGGCATGATGCTGAGAATAAATTGGAAGACTAGAAACTAGCCAACGCAGAACACAAATTGATCTTTCAGTAAACGCCAATGATCGTAGCTGTGGGTATATACAAGCTTATAGAAGAATGGGGGAGTGAAAGCAATTGAGCTTTTGTTTAGAAATTGAAGAGAACTAGGATGGTGAATTCTTGAAAAACTCTTCTCTATTGTCTCTATATCTAGTCCAAGCATATTTTTTTCTCAGATTTGTGGAAATGTACTACATTTCCAAATTACTATTTAGCAAATAAATACCAATTGATAATAATATCGGTATTATTATTACTATGTGCTTAATGGCATTATTCGGAACTATTACGCTAATAGGCTAACTCTGGATCCTTATGTAAACTTACCATTACTTTGCCAGTAATACCAGGGTATAGTCAACCTCCAAGTACTAATAATGAAGGAGCAGTTGTGTCTATTTTATCATACGCAGTACTAGTACGGAAAAAATGTTCTATAGAAGAAGGAAACAAGAAAGGAATAGAAGTGGATGGTTAATAATGAACATTAGGATACTAAGAAGACATAGAACTCTATTACATATATTATACATCATGTATACTTACGGAAAGTAAGTTTGCAAAGTCTTACTTCACAAAACGCTTGTGTAAGAGTAATACGGGAGCCGGGAATTTTATTTGCCTGCAAGAATTTTATTGAGGCTATGAAAATTCAGCTTCAAAAAGCTTATAATTCTGTTGCCATATTTGTGTGCATGAAATTTGTTTTTAGTGTGTGAGGTAAAGATATTGTATTATCGTATTATACACTAGTTCGCAGTCGCGTTGGGCTTGCGTTTATTATTTGGTTTCCATACTACATATATCAACATCCGGCGATTGAACGGATACAAAGAAGGTTCCTGAACTTTATCCTAGAAAATAACTGGCAGATATCCCGCGCGTGGATACTGACTATACCACCCTGTTACTGAGGCATTATTTTCAAACCTTGTATACGGCCATTTATAACTCTAGTACACAGTAAGATAAACTATTCAACTTTATAGATTTTCACATCCTCGCATGTCGCACGTGCTGCGAAACCAGTCCGTCGGGCATATGTCGTACACATGTCGAGAAAATTCGATAATTCTTTCAGTTAGTTTAATGTTTCTTTTCCTAACTCTAGAACTTGAATCAATATTTAGTTTAGTTGATTTGTTTTCTTGTTTAATGAGAGTAGGAGAAATGTAATTTTTTCACTGGAGTTGATATTTAGTTTAGGATTTATTGGCAAAAATTAAAGAAAAATGTTAAATTTCCTTATTTTGACACAGTAATTTTGATTTTAAAGGAGAAATGACGCCTGGAACAATTTCTCGTAATACGCTTTTCAACGAAAAATCGATTTCCGAGATACCTACATATATTTAAAATTGTAAAAAATATGTTAATCTTCCCATAAATTTTAAACTCCAAAAGTTGATTTAATATTTAGTAGCTTATTTTATTTTTGTTATTATGAATAATTTATTCTTTTTTATATTGATAAGAGAAAAATAATACAATAAATGGTACAAACTAGTACTTGTATAAGCATAAATAAAAAATAAATAAGCATCCACAAGTCTTTCGAAATATGGACGTGATTATATTTTTGATGGGAAGTGTACTGTTTTTGGCGGCAAATGTCCATTTCATCATTAACGCTGTTAACGATTCATGAAAGCAATTCCTGCGTCATGTAAAGCATTATATGAGAGATATTAAGGTTAAATGATTTTTTACAGATCGCTGTGATAGGCGGGAGCTATAAAAATTGATTATACAAAAGTCTGGGCTCCCTTCGAATCAGATATTACCACCAGAACACGTACGGCGGCTGTGAGAAAGAAATTACCATAGACACATTCCAATAATCTGACTATATAGTTACAGGAAGAGGTGTAAAATCCTTACAAAAACTTTCAGTACAGTCATTAGAAAAACAGTGTATAAATACTAATGTTGTGTGTAGATAACAATACAGTTCATAGTCGTGTTGACTTCATCAAATTTTTGTGTGCGACCTAAATGCATCGTATAAACCTGGTTAATGAAATTAAATTGAACTCTATATTTTTTTGCATGACTTATAATATACAAATGATAAATTTTCAAGATTTGACACTAAAGTTCTCACTATCAAATGAATATCGATGCATTGGTGTTGATACATTCTGATTGCAGGTAACTGTCTAAATTCTTGATGTAATGTTCAGTTAATTATGCGCATATGTGCATTTGAATTATCGAACTAAACAACGTTTGTGAATCCACTTAAGTAAAACACATTAGAATAGAAGTTATTGTCAGCTGGGTCCTTCTGTTTTTCCCTGCAGTACCGCAAAAGGTCAAAACTGGCGACCCCATTTTAATAATGAACAACGTTAAACCCTGCAATCTCAATCTCGTGCACTTAGTGTATTAAAGAAAGTAGATTTTCAAATACAATTGTTGAAAATGTAACTGTAAAAAGAAAATCCAATTCGTAGGGAAAATCCTATTGATATTTTTTGTGATACATATATAAAACTGTTCAAGGAGGATAAACGGTTCTATCAGTTCGTTTATGGAGAGTAAAATACATCATTAAGCTCATGTTTCCAGTCTCCTACGGCAATGTGGAAGAGATGAAATTGAGAATTTTACACCTTTATAAAGTTTAAGATTAGCTATAGATGGAGAATCGTGTAGAAAGAGTATAGAGGGAATATAAAGTTTTCAGATTTAAACCTAAAAGTTATTTTTGTATATTTTAAATAACTTAAGCAGGAAATTTTTGCATCCGAAATAAGTTATCATTATGTTAAGCAGTAGAATATAGTTTGTGGTAAATGTTATTTAAAATATTGGCATTAATAGATAAAACTGGACAACAGCCATAAGTAAAAGACACCACAAAATAAGGGCAGAAGATACACATCTACACTGATAAGATATGGAAACTGGGATCTTCAGCGATATTTACTAAATCGTAGCTGTAAGGTTTACAACGAGATAAAATAAAGCAAAATAAACGAAAAAGAAGTATGTAAGAGAAGGGCAAATTTTGACATGAGTGTGATTTGGCAATTACCCAAGCAAAAGTATTATTAAAGCAAAAAAAAACAAAGTGAGAATTAAACAACTCTTTTATTAGATACGATGGCCATTAACTACACAATTAAATCATACATTGGTCCTAAAGATATCGAAAATAAGAAATGTCCTTTCCTATGATGACTACTTTAGAGTTACGGAGGACAAATTCAAAGAGAATTTTATCCATAAAGGTTGACGATAAAGTTATCCCACTTTTCCCTTTTAGGGTAAAATTTTTTTCCAAGATTCTGCATGGCACCTATAACCCAATCAATTCCATGAAACCTTTCTTAAAATATATTTTATGTAGGTATTTCGAAGCTGCCATTCTATAATATGTAAACGTTCGTGTTACGAATAGCAATTAACAACATAATATAAAGGGTGATGTATAAACATTTCCTCATGCCCTCATTTTACCAATAATTATATGGCCGGCTGCACAAAACAACTGTGATAATACTATCATCACATATTACGCACTCCTTTTGTTGCAAAAGATTACTATTTTTGCCAGAAGTGGCACCAGGTAGTTAGTTCGGTGACATTTATGCTTCCCATAGTAGGTAATTAATCAGTCGTAATCATTTTTCTGTTCTGTTAATTTCAAAATCCCTTTGGAAATCATGATATGCCACACTTTGTCTATAGCAATGAGAAACATCTAAGGGGAAATGTGAAATCGAACATCAACTTTAAACTTAATCAAGAGAATTACATGAGCCAAAAGTTACGATTCGATATTCACATAACAAATTACAGATTTCTCTTTGCTATGATCAACGGACCTTACACACAGGCAAACTGTTCTTTGCGGTAGAGTTCCTACCGCGATTGTGGTAAAATATTGTTACGTTGCACGGGAAAATGATCAACGTTTGTCGGTGAAGTAATAAGCAAATTTCGCAATCCTAGGTAGGTACTAATGGAACTCACCAGTGAAAAGAATTCTGGCGTGGTTTATCGAAGCTTACCTGAAAATAAAATAAGAAAATAAATAAAAAGTTGTTCGATAGACATATTGTATTTCACATAACAAAAGATATGTTTCATATCCTAAGCTTTTTTCTATTTTTTCGCTCATTTGAAGTGGAAACTTTATTACACAAATTTAAAAATAAAATGACAACGGAAATTTCCATAAAGACTTTTATAAATTTAAATTTCATTGTATTGTAAATATACAGTAAAACTACCATTTTGTCATACTGTGCCTAGAACTAGAGACAAATTTTTATTGAAGACAGTATTGGACAGACGATTGGAAAGTTTCATGTCTTCGTTTAACACTGCGATACATCTGTTTATGCAAAACCGTTTTGATCAAAAATTTAATTTTAAAAACTGTCTAAATTTTGTACTTTTATTAGTTTAGAAAAGAAACTCACAAGATATGCAACATTGTGTGAATCAATTATGCAATTATGTGTATTTATTGTAGTCAACTGCAATTTTAAACCGGAAAGGAACTCCAAGTTCAATGGGATGAATGGCAGACATGGGTTTTACAACCTATATTTTGTTTTGTTGAGATGTAATTGGCAATAAATCAAAGAACCTGGTCTAAAATTAAATGAAAGCCACCTTATCCTAGTAAATACGCATTGTATTCTAAGTTGAAATATGTAGGTTATTTACCGGTCAAAATAGGTTAATGACACATTCTGCCGTTCAGAATTTAGTTTATAGCGTCGATTGTAAAATGTCGAGTGGTACTTTAATTTAAGGAATGCCATGATACTGCCTGATTTATAAAATTGTACATAGGTACATCTAAGTGGTTTTTTAATAGCATAAGTTTGTTAGCTCATAATTTTTATTAATAAGTATTAGCAGAAACGAAACTTGTAGTGCTGAGAGGATAATTTTTACCTTCAGGTGATATAATGATAGATAATAGATTTATCGTATTATCAATAAAAAATACAATTACCACCTCGATGAGTGAAGAACTCCGGATACGTATTTCGGCAACTAAAGCCTGCCATCCTCAGCAGAACCTACGAAGAAAGATAATGTTAGACGTCGCACTCTGGGAGATTTGCACCACACAGAACACTACTTGAATAAGAGCGTTATTCAAGTAGTGTGTGGTGCAAATACGTATCCGGAGTTCCTCACTCATCCAGGTGGTAAGGGTATTTTTTATTTATTTTTACTATTTTAAGCCACCGTATCGTTTTATTTGTATTTTGTATTATCAATGATCGCGATAGCAAAGTCATTAACAATTCTGTTTGTCAATAGAAATATTATCCCATCCGAACAACTACGTTTTATTGTTACACAGTCTTGTGAGTGACATTACAGTTACTCAATCACATATTCGTACAACTTTAGTATCCACAGAAACAACAAAAAAACAATGGTTTTTATAAAAATGTTTATTTATTTTATATAGGAAATTAAGCTTACTACAAAAAAAAACTTCTGAAGACACGAAAACTAATAGGTTTTACAGCACTAATGAAATAAAAGGTATGGTTACTGTACTAATTGCAAAAATATTTTTACAAACACCATCGTTGTTTTAAATTGTCTCTGTGGATACTAAGATTGTACTAATACGATTGAGTAACTGCATTTCACCGACAGTATGGCATGGCATAATGAAGGCAGACAGCTGTATTACAATGTGATAGCGACATATTATGAGTTCGTAATAAGGTATTATGAGTGATGCATAACTAATGTACTATGACCTTAATAATTGTCAATAAATTTGTTATATAATAATGTTATAATGGCTGATATTACGATAAAGTATATTAGAATGTACTCTACACTGGCTAAAATATAACAAATGGAAGTTCTCGTAATTGCATCATCGCTCCGAAAAGAATTAAGACTAGGATGGACTGAAATTAAAATTAACTTTTTTTAACATTTCCCAAATGACAGAAATTTAAATAACAAAATGTGAATAAAATTTTATTGTTTGCGTGTGTGGCAAATAAAGCTATAAATATATATGTATAACGTTCTCAAAGTTTAAATTTTGACACGTCATTTAAATGCGATTTCAAAGTTTGTCTGCCCAAATTCACAGACATGAAACATTACTAAATTCCCTCGAACGCGACTCTGCTCCTATGTAAAATTCAGAGCTGCCCTCTGGGAAATTTCTCTTATTTAGGTCACGGGAAAGTTTTAAATACCGTATTTCCGACTTTCGAATTTATTTAATATGCGACAAAAATTAGTGGGATCAAAAAATATCTGCGCTTATGAACACCACACTATGTGATTTGTGTAAAGTAGTGTAAGATGGCTTTTAAATTTTTTAATTGCACACATTAAACATCCTACTTGATAATTAACTGCATTAATAGATTAGTAAAATTCCCATTGAATAATACTTTAAGGATATAGCGATCTACAATGGTTTCTCTTCTACCGATGTCGAAAGAACGCTCAAGAAATACCAATATAAACAATTTCTGATAAATTCCACAACCTTAGTGTCAATAGAACTGCCAGAAAAGAAATTTGTCGAATTACCGTTTCATAAAATCACAAAAAGAATAAATAATGTGTTTAAAAGCCGAAATTTGGCAGTCGCGTTTACTTCTCGGAATACATTACGTAACCTGCTGGGGAATTCGAAGGATATATGTTCTCAAAAAAAAGGTCGGGAATTTATGAGATTTCATGCGCCGACTGTGATAAGGTTTATATTGAACAGGCAAGAAGAGCTATAGAAACGCGGTTTAAAGAGCATATCGCTCATTACCGTTATAATAGATCAGAAGAATAGAGTGTAGCGCAACACATGATTGAGACGAACCATCGAATTACTTCCGATAATTTGAAATTATTAAGAAATGGAAGTTCGCCGCGAGAACTAGACGCGTATGAAATGATTTATATTAAAAAAAGGATCGAACTTACTAAATCGCGAAAAATGTTTATCTTACTATGAAACAATTCAATCATGGAAATCTTCACAACAAATTTGTAATCGAGCATAATAGAGTAGATTTTATTGCGTTCAAAGTTATTCATATAAGTTCCAGTTTACTAAGCTTGTTATTGAAGTTTTGAGTTTACATCACACAAGCTTCTTATGTTATCAAATACGAGTTCCATATCCGTTGATCTAGAAGAATGAAGGAACCAATAATAATGTCGCTTTTTATTTATCTGTTTGACTCCTTTTGAATTACAGGAAGCGTACAGTTTCTCTGTTCTAAAATACATATGATTTCGTATGGTTTATAAATCGATACTTTGAAAATTCCAGATACTTACGGAAATGTCTCAAATTGTTCGCGAAAAACGGATTTCCATGAAATTTGAATATATCAAACGGGATCAGACAGAGATTAAGTTAACGTCACCTTTTTCCTTCGACGGCAATACCTATTCGCCTTTTTTTTTGTTACCCTACCGATTACTTAACCCACCCAAAAAAGGAGCACTTCACGGAATCGTCTACATTAATTTTTAATGTGTCCATAAAAATCTGAATTGCTAATAAACGCAGGTACATTATGATATTACGTTTTAGAGTACGCCGTAATACGGCAGTCATATTTTAATGGGGTAAAACTGCCGTGAAATTTTACAGTACCCCGAAGAGACTTATTCCCGCCGGACTAAGAATAAATAGCGTGTCGGTCAAAATACGCTCGGAAGTTGAACGTGTTTTACTCAGCAAATCACTAATCATAAAGGGCGATTTCCTGTAACAAGGGAACACCGACAACCCGCAGATCCCGATTTCGATAAAACTGAACAGACTGTAAGTGTACCTTGGTAGGGGAGACCGGGGACAAAAGTAACACGTTACGAAAGTAACAATCTTTCTATAAATTCACAGAATCGTTTTGAATAGTAGTTATAATGGCTATACAATGCAAACGTAGGCTCTCTCTCGCCTGAACTAGTCGTCATACAGCCATGACGCCGGTAATAGCTGTTGCAAGGCTATTCGTAAATCTTTGTCATCAAAGTAAGTATTTCTCGTTTTAATTTTTTTGTGTTTAGTACTACTAAATGTCTTTGAATCAATGTGCTTATAAACCTTGCGAATTCTTAAACGATGTGTTTATTAGTTTTGATAATTGGTTTCTATAAATTACGCATGGCTTTGAGGTTATGGAATATTTTGTTCAAAAAATATGTCTGGGGACAAAAGCAACAATACAATCTGTGGATGAAAGTAACGTGTTACTTTTGTACCCAAAGATATTTGTTTGAACTGTAGTTTGAAAAACATCTTTTTTAGGATGTCACGCTGCCGAAAAAGAGAAACCCTCAGTATATCGACACGGGGTGTCAATAAACCAGCAGCGAAAGATCATGATGACGAGAACTTAAGTGTCAGAGTCGCGCAAAGATATGGGCTTTGTCATGTCACATCCACAGATTTCGAAGAAGCTGAACTCAGGAGATACCAATGCGAAAGTTGGATATCGTGCTTCAACCGTGTTCTATCTGATGAAGAAGAGAGTATTCTTGAAGATTACATTATACAATGTTCAAATTTATGTTTTGGCCTTACACCAAACGAAATAAGAAAATTAGGATACCAGTTAGCGTTAAAAAATTCCAGCAGTATGGCACGAGAGCCAGTTAGCTGGTATGGAATGGTTAGCAGGATTTTTAAAACGTCATCCAGCACTGTCGCTTAGAACTCCTCAAGCAACTAGCTTATCTCGCG
>JARFOC010001072.1:589997-605457 GCA_031763485.1 Osmoderma eremita | reverse complement strand
ATACCATTGGATAACCATTATATCTTATTATTTTATTTGTATATATTATTTATCATTTGTTTTCTTTCGTATGTATGCATTCGTTTATTATGTTTAAATAATTTTATCTATTTGCTCTTCTTTACTGCAGTTTCTTTTCTGTTTAATTGATGTAATTTAACTACATTATTTATTGTTCAACCTACAGTATTTGAAACTCTTGATGTAAATCTAGTCGTTCTATTCAAGCGGTGCCGGCATAAGATATTATTTAGAATTCAGGGTTAGAGGACTTGAGTTCGAAATTACAATTTTTAAAGTAGTAGTAAATCTCTATGTACTTTCGACCTCAAATAAATACGTGTTTATGTAAATAGCAGTCGAACACCTGGTAGCCTTCTACACTGTTAACGTTGAAAATATCCGAGTTCTCGATTTTAGGTAGGAAACTTTTATGTGGCCACGAGTGTACATGACCGATCAGATGTATGCTTTAGAATCATGGGCAATCACAAAGAATAATGGTAGAACATTGGAGCTGAGCTGTGATTACAATTGGATACAGTGTGTCAGAGTAATATAAAATTTATAAATAGATAAATTTAAGACAAAGAAAGAAACAGGCAGACAAACCGTGAATAAAATACATTCGTATATATAAAATTAATATCTCCAATACTCTTTGATGGAGTAGTAAAATTTCGCTGCTAGCAACTGCTTTATTTGTTGTGTAAATATTGTGAGATAATGAACACTAGTAATTGCCCTGGGTATCTTATTATCAACTTTTTTGTCTGCTTTATTCATACAATCTGTCTAACAATACAATACACTGGAAACAATACCTATTTTGTGTGACACCTAATGTAAGGGAAAAATCTGTTCTTTTCTCTATACACAATCCTTAATACATATGTGTAGTGATTGTAAATTTACCGATTTTTTCATTTACCGGTAATTCGAATCAAACGTATCAAACCATCACTTCTGGGGTGCACTTTAATTACGCGACCTAACTGAAGTGGTGGTGCGTTGTCGTCCCTTACAAATGGACCGCCAGTTGAGATATTGCTTAGCTTCTTTGTCCATTTTGTCCGCTGTTGAAGTTCGCAGATGTAGTGTGTTGACCAATGCGTTCAGAAGTGCTGGGTCATCTGCTGCAGTCGTTGATATACAGCGAACTTGTTCATTGGTTGACTGGTGATGTCAGGGTCTTGTGGATTCGCCTTCCGTCCGATTAGGAAGTGAGAGTGTGTGATAGGTTCGAAATCATTAGGGATACATTGGTCTGGAATTTAGTATTGCTTCAATTTGTGTTAAAAGTGTCATTGATTGTTCAAAAGTAACCAAGGTATTTCCCAACACTCCTTTTATGTGATATTTGACGCAGTAACATGCTTGCCAACCTACTCTAGCTTAAACAATATGATAACTCTACATTGCTCTATGTGGTCTTAAAACCTAGTGATAGTTTGAGGGATTTTAATCGCCTTATTTCATTTGTTTCATCTGATAAATCACAATCACAATTTGCCCCACAGCTCAATTTCGTATGTCCAGATTAGTTTTGATATCATTTTGTATATAGGAAGTTTGTTGTTTATTGACAGTCTTCATTTTCTACCTAACACCCAGTGGAGCATACTAAAGGTGAGTCCAAGTTGTTTCCGTTTGGGAACTATGCTTTCGTTAGTTATTTTTGTTTTAGTCTAGTTTAGTCTTCGACCTAGATGCAGTCCGTATTTAGCACTTTCGACGTGGTCGAGTTTGTGACCGTTAAGTGAGAGATTGGTGAACAATTTTCTTTTCTCTTTGTGAATATGATGTGAACTGATTTACTCTCATTGGATTTTATTCGACAAGTTTTAAACCCGTGTTGTATTTTATTCAGTTTTTTTCAAAGATTACTCGTAGCCATTCTTGGGTTTACGTGCGAATCTAAAACAGCTGTATTATCAGCGAAACCGTGGTTGGTTACAATTTGGCAAGTGCAAAATTCGTTGTGTTGGTTTGAGCGAGCCTTTTTTGCTGTGGAACTTACAAAATTAATTCCGTCTAGGGTACATTCTTTATGCAAACCTTATTTGTGAGGAAACAAAAAATATGTTTTCACAGTTGTCTATAGAAAAACCAAATAAAAAATTTGATTACTTTACCATTCTCACCAACAATAGTTGTTAAGTTAATCTGCAGTTGGTTTTGTTTTCGGTAGCGCGCTTTCCATGTTTGATAGACCATTATTTGGGGACTTCAGTCATAACGCTTCACAAGTAATCCACATCGAGTTAAACTCCTAAAATTCCTTTGGGTTTACAACCTGGTATATTCACCTTAGTGTCAACTCAAATTAGAAACTAATTTTGTTAATCTTCACCATAACATAATTATTACAGACAAATAAATAAACCTTGTTTAATCTTGTATCAACATTGATAGCAGTTGACTATTTGACAGAAAGCAAATTATTCAAGAGAACTCCCGCATCAACTCGCATATACAGTGGGTATCTACATGTATTGGTTCGGTAATCGTGCGGTTATCTCTTACTAATGCGACGCGTTGGGTCGTTCTGGATCACTCTGGCCGAAATTGATAGACTCGCATATCACACACAAAGCGTACCGTTATCCTATCGCATCTCCTGTAAGGGGAAATTAACTGCGGCGATCAATCCGTCTCGTCTTAACGCCTATAATGATTCATTAACTATATTATGATCATGATTGGGAAATTTAGCGATTGTATGGTAACTAGATTACAAACGGGCGATGTAATTTGGTTGAATTGAACATTTCAAACCGGGCTTATTGTTGGACGTGTAGAACGCGGTCGAGATTGTGGACAACATAGTGCGGTTAACGTTTTTCGATAAACAAACTCTGCCGCACTTTAAACAATGTGTTAATTAAATTGATGGTATAATAAATTTATAGACTGCACAGTTTCTTCAGCACCCCTATGCTCTTACTACGATATAGTGCTATACAGGCTGCCCATTTTCTATATCCGTATATGGGTAACTTTCTAAATATTGAAGATACAAAATCAGTTAAATGGACAAAGTTGCTCAAAAAATTGCGTTATGGTTGATGCTGGTGTCGCATTTGTTATCCAGTGCAAGGTTTGTCAAGAAAAAATGAGAACTCCAAAAATGTCAACGTCAAATATGTTCACACGCCTTAAGATAAAATAAAGGTAAAAATTGTTTCTAGTACAGTTTTCTTATGTAGAATCTAATAATGTGATTTAAAAACCCATGGCACTCTTTATTTTGGAGATATAATACAAACTTGTATTTAAAAAAAATGGAAGTCATAGTTGGCCATAGTGTCATTAAAATGTTTATTTCATTTTCTGACTTCATTGACATAACATTTGGTATAGCTATCACTATTAGATTTTGATTTGCAGTGAAATAAGAAATTATTGTTTCTAATAATTAGGAAAATAACTAACTAGACCTTGAAAATAGTTTATTATGGAAAAAATAATAAAAGATTAAAGAAGGAATATGAAAAAAATCTAAATAAAACTCAGCAAAAACAGAAGGGAGTAAACAAAAGCAAACAACTTCATTGTATTAATTACGTAAGTGTTCAAAATGTCCTCCATTACATATACACATTTCGCACCTCCTCACAATTTTGATTTGAACCCTATGGAAACTGTGAGGTTTGATACCCCTTATTACCGCCAATAAACTGATCTTTAAATCCTTGCTGTTGTTAGGTTTATTCATGTATACTTTATTTTTTGCGGCACCCTATAAGAAAAAGTTTAGGGGTGTAATGTCTGGAGATCTTGCTGACCAGAGAATTGTTCCTGCATTGCCAATCCAATTAGGAAAACGCTCCGAAAGATAATTACACACAGCTCGGCAATTATGAGCAGTTGCACCATCGTGCTGGAGGTATTTTAAATGTTGCATCAAATTTAGTGGTATGTAAGTGGTATCTTCCAATGCATTATGTAAAAAGTGTAAATATGGTTCACCGTTTAAGTTGTTTTCATAAAAATATGGCCCCAATATTTTTGTACCAAAAATGCCGTACCACACATTTACGGAGAACACATGTTGATCTCTCCTTTCGGTTGTAAGGTGTGGATTATTTTGAGATCGATAAATATTGTTGTTTGGATTAAATATGCCTTTATATGTAAATTTCGTTTCATCCGTAAATAAAATTGTACTAGAAAACTGCGGATTATTATGTGTTTGCCTCAAGGACCATCTAGCAAATAATAATCTTCTCTCATGGTCTTGTGCATACAACGTCTGACTAAGCTACACTTAAATGGCTTTAATTTATTTTGTTTAAGAATTTAGGCGAGCTTTTTCTGTGGAAACTGCGCATTCGCTTGAAATCTCGCGTGTGGATGTTTTTGGTTTGTAGTTTACATACGCTAAAACCATTTCCTCGTCTTCCGGTTTAAATTCTTTTTCTGCAGTACATGGCTTAGTAAGGGCTCCATATTTAATTAAATTATTTTCCTACTTAGAAAATAACCTCTTATCAGACTACCTCCTTTCCATGTACCGTTGGTGATACATTTGACTAACTTTAATGCTATTTCGATTTCTAGCATAATAACAAAAAACATCATTCTTTTCTTGGTAGCTATACATTTTCTGAATTTGTTGAATAAAACTGCCAAAACGACTTATTTGATACTCATCTAGCTTACTCAGCCTTCAATTTTTGACAAATACATGTGTTTGTTTGCCGTGTTTGTTACTCAAAGTCTACTTATGAATTAATAGAAATAATAATTGTTTATTTCACTACAAATCAAAATCTAAAAGAGATAGCTATACCAAATGTTATATCAATGAAATCAGAAAAAACATCAGCGTTTAAATGCTCCATTTAAAAAAATACAAGTTTGTATTATATCTCCAAAATAAATAAAAGTTATTAGATTCTACATAAAGAAAAGACTGTACTAGAAACTGTTTTCACCTTTATTTTATCTTTAGGGGTTGTGAGCATATTTATCGTTGAAGTTTTTGGAAGTTTGCATTTTTTTTTACAAACCTTGCACTGGATAACAAATGTGACACTAGCATCAACTATTACTCTATTTTCTGAGCAACTGAGTCAATTTAACCGATTCTGTATCTTTTATGTTAAAAAGGTTACTCATATAGGCAGATAGAAAATGGGCATCCCGTATAAATTAACTTCTATCTTTATTTGTATTTTGTATGTTTCGTTTCGAAACATTTTTTTTGTAAGAACGTCGTAAAGACGTTGGAGATTGTAACTAGGCTAGGTCTATGTAACAATATTTCGCTAATATATAAATTTAGTGTTCGATAGATGGATGTCTAGTGACGCACCCAACGTTTTTTTGTGTTAGTCATATATTAAGGATAACTCTAAGGCACTTTCACTGTCTATACACTAATTCGAACGGTTTTGATCTTCTTAGCCGTCGAGTTAGTTGACGAGTAGCGAGATTTTCGTGGCTTTCCTAAGCTCTCGTGGTGTTTGACTGCAAACCTTTTTATCTCATCTTCAATCATAGGCATCTTCAGCTCTCGACAAGTGTCTACGTTAAGTTTTGGAATGTCTGAATGACTTTTATGTTCGATTTCATGGTGCAACCCCAAAGTTGGATGACGTAAGCCCACACGGGCTTAAGTATTTGCTTATAAAGAATCATGTTGTTGTGAATTAACTCAGAGTGGGGTTCAGGAAGCCACTGCATTTTCTTGAAATTGAGTCCCAGTTGTTCACGTTTTTTCTTCACATGTGACCTCCATCGTAGCTTAGGGTCCATGGTCATACCCAGATATTTGGATACGTTGGCATGTGGGATTGTTTGCTGGCTGACTACCACTGGTACGTGGTCTTATTCCTTGTTGGTCAAATTTACGTGAATCGACTTTTCCTCATTTGACTTAATGCGCCATTTTTTGATGACATGGTCGGCAACTTTTTTGAAGTTTGCTTGTGGCTGACTGGATGTCTTTACCAGTGGCAAGAAGAGCAGTATCATCGGCAAAACGTGACAACTACTTTGCTCTGTAGGATATCGTTGGTATACAGTAGGTGGAGTACAGCTCCAAAAACACTACCCTGTGGCACGTCAGTGGATATATTTTTCAGTTCGCAGTATTCTACACCATGTTTCACTCTAAGATGGCGGTCAGTGATATAGCAATGAAGAATTTGTCTCATTTGTTGTAGCACATGTTTGTCTAGTTTGTATTTCAGGCCCTGATGCAACACTTGGTCAAATGCTAGGGCCACGTCAAGGAATATCGTTACGCAGATTTTTTTCTGTTCAAGACATCTCTCAATTAAAAAAGTTATGTACTTGGCTAATGGTCGAGTGATTATTGCGGAATCCCAACTGATGATCCGGAATAGGCTCCTTTTCCTCAATGGTCTTGAGTCTTTATCTTCAGGTGGTTTGCCAGGTTTAGGGATCATTTTTACCTCAGCAATCTTCCACTGCATTGACACGTACCGAAGTCGTAACGATGCGGTGAAGAGGTGCGTCAGTTTCGTGTCACTCCTACGGGGTAATTCCTTGAAAATTTGTGCAGTTATTAAGTCATAACCTGGAGCTTTCTATGTGCTGAGGTTTTTGTCTATGGTGTTGATAATTTCAGCAGATGTAACTGGCTTAACTATCGCGCCATCTTTGAGAGTGATTTGTGGAATTTCTTGCAAGCCAGTTTGTGGATGAGGCTGAAAAGTATCTGCCATGTGGTTGGCCAATATTTCCTCCTTTTTTCGATCTCGTCGAGCCCAATTCCCATCACTTTTGAGGATGGGTGGATCATGGTTCTTTGGCCTATTCAAAAATTTGCTTGTTCTCCACAGGGAGTAGTCGGTCATAAATAAATATTTTTATTATTTTAATTATGCTTTTGTCAGTCGTGCCATTTTTTTTTTCGGTTGAAGATATTAATTGTACCCTTACTCAAAATAGTGATTTTCATAACAAGAGCCTTCATAGGTGATCCCAAAAAAAGCGAAACAAATTTTCATGTCTTTCTTTCGCATCTGTGTTCCTAATTTATTGTCAGCCGAAGTCCTGCTCTTCATTAAAAGGCCAGATTATTAATTAGTGAGGCGGTTGAGAACCAATTTTCGCCGATGACGTTTCGCTTAAATCAAGCGGCACTGTTTTCCTTTGGGCGGAAGAGAGGTTAAACGGTTCGGCGATCCGTTCTCTTTCTGTTCACGATCTAACCGGCGGAATACTAAACTTTCCACTTCATTAAATACGAAGAGATTTTCCACCGAGCGAAGATTGGAGCGGATACCGAATTTTTCGGACGCGAATTCTTGGGCATTCGTCTCACGTTTATTTATTTATCTTTATTTATTTTATTTACGCTCCGCCTCGCGGCGATTTTTTTCTCTGGGGCCGTTGCCTTTTTTTGCGGTCGAGATAGATTCACGCGCCATTTATATGGGGAAATTCCACTTTTCGCCCTTGGTGTTTGTTCATTTTTTAGTATAAAGTGTGGAGTGGTTGAGAGAATGAGGAAAGCTGGAAACTAGGGTGCGGAAAAATTCGGTTCGCAAATTAAAATATTTAATTCGTTCGCATTTGAATCGTTCGGGAATGGAATCATTATGATTCTTTTCCATTCACGAACGAATAGGAATCGAGAAAAAACATTCTTTTCGATTCCCAATCTTACGCATTAGAAATACGTGTTTTCGTTTTATAGATACGTTGTATGTAGGTGTTTAGTTTAATTTTTTTTAATTATTACACATTTTAATGTTGTGGATAAAAATGTTGAAGTGTGTAATTTTGGAATTTAGTTGCACGGCTAAAAAATATAAAATAAAAAAAAATTATTATAAAAATTAAAGAAGTAACAAATAGTATAGGGCCCTCCTCCAATTATATTTGTATTATTTTTTAAAACATTTTCAAGACCTTTAAATTTTCAAGGAGGCCCTCCAATTATATTTTTATTACTCTTTTCAAACATTTTTAAGACTTGCATTTTCAAGGCGGCCCCCCCTTTTTTAAATATTTTTTTATTTTTCCATACATTTTTAGGACTTTCAAATTCTCAAGGGAGCCTCGTTTTTCTATTTTATTGTTTTCAGACAGGTGTCCTCTTATTATTTTTTTAAATTTTTTTTTCAAACGTTTCATTTTCCTTATCCTGCGTATATCTTTTACCTTATTTTATTTTATTACATTATAATTTTAATTTTACAACTACGTGTATATTTAATTCGAAGAAAAAGAAAGTTATGTTTCATTTTGTCTGAATAATAAAAGCATAATAAAATAGTATAATAAAATTTTTAAGTTTAATTACCTAACAATTCGTTTCCGATAAATTCGCGAATCGAATTTTATTTTAAATGTTTATATTTTTTTGGCCTGTTTAGTATTGTCATGGCTTAGGATTTGCCTATATGATGGTTAATAAATAAAATATGATGCAAGTCATATATTTATTAATCTCTTAAAAATAGTATATTTTATAATAAAATTTTTAGTTTTAATTTATTCATTGTTTTAACTATATCCTAAAAATTAAACACCTTGAATTATTGTTTTTTTGACCCTATTATTATTCTCAGCATTTTCCTTCGAATATTTTTGGTTCTTCTTTTTCTTCTTTTTGTATTAGATTGGACATAATAGTTGTTTTATAGATTTTCCTTTTTGTATTTGTACATGCTGTTGCTTCTATTTTCGGTTTATCATCAATCCCTTTTCTTTAACTTTTCTTTTTATGATTAGAATGCTTCCTTTAAACTTTAAATCCTTTCGACTTTAAGCTATAATTGTTATATCCTCTGCATATGCCGGTACTTGTACAGATTTAAAGTTTATTATTCCATTGTGTTTCACCTCATGCATTACTCTATCCAAAGACGTTATGAATAACAATGTCGACGTCACCTTCTTGTACCCCTGTGTTGACTTTGAAGTTGCTCCTAGCGTTTTGATCAGTGCACACTGTTGCTCCTAATTTTTCTACGGTGATATTAATTAATTTAATAAGTTTTTCCGTCTTCCAAATCTTCTAAGATTTTCGATATTCCCAGTTGATCGAAGGCCTCCTTAAAATCCATAAGAGTGTTTGGATTCCTGTATCATGTTCGAAACTTTTTTTATCACAATTTATTGTTGTATAATAAGCGGAATTCAGGACTCAAATTTTACTTGTTCATTTTCCTTGTATCTGCGACATTAAAATTTCGCCCATATACCGTAACATATTTCACAAAAGGTTGTGAATCGAAAAGAATTATTCATTTCCATTAACATTCGCTTCGGAATACGATTGCATATTATATTATTCTAAGGAACTATTTGAATTATTTTAATTCCCTATATAAATTCCGCTCAATCATTGAATAAATTTGGGTGGGGGAAGATTTCAATGCATCGCTCTGTGCATATTTAAGTCGTACATATTGAAGGAAACTTCCTTCGATTTCATTTCGATCCGGTGGCCTTATTTATTTTTGTAGCAATGCGAAACACCGGCTGGATCGTCTGGTGCTGCATGCAAGAATCCCAATTCCGGTCCGCTACCTCCGTCTGTGGCTTTGGGTGCGACTGTGTGCGCGCGCGAGGTCGTCGCTTAGGTCGACTGGAAGGCACGGCCTCCAATTAAAAAAATAAACACGGTAGTCTGGTCTGCGAAGGGAGAGCCGGTTTTGAGATTTTTCGCAGCGATCCGCCACCGCGTCAGAATCTCGAATCATCCAAGCAACACAATGGTGTGTTCGGAATGCGTGTGGTGGGCTCCGTACGCTTGTGTATGGTCCGAGCAAGGGTCCCGCTCTTTGTGAAGATATTGCTAAGTGATATGAATGGGGATATGGATAGAGTTTAGAGAGGAAAAAGTAAAAACTTTTAATATCAACATGAGAAAATTTCATTAGATATAAAGATCGCTAATCTTATTAAGCATGGCAGTTGTTTAATCAATATTTGTTCAAGTAGGAATTTAAAAAAAATCCCAATTACATGGGAAAAAAATGGGATAATCTTTTTTGGGTTTTTAGTAAGCTTTTTTTTTTAAGAAACGGAATTTTGAGATCAGGAAAGGAGATCAGCAAACATTTACCTACCTATGTTGTGATTAATGGTTCAATTAGGCAGATATTCAAATGAAAATCACATGCTGGCAAACGCTTTCTTTTCCGCGAGGGTGCAGACCCGACAAACAACAAACATAAGTGCGCTAAGGATATAAATATAGTCCATCATCACAATTCTAAAACAAACTTTGTGTTTAACCCTCAAGTACTATCGTGCTTTCAGGTAACACAACTGCTATCGTGGGATGTTTTGACATCCCACTCTTTAAAATTTAGTTATTTTGATAATTATAGTTTTTTTCCCTCTCTGAAATAAACTAGTCTTATCCTGTGATATGTTTAAGAAAAAACAAAACTTTATTCAAACGAAACAGAAAATTTAGCATTTATAGAAAAATGTAAAACATATTCTCTCCCACAATTTTTTTTTACAAAGGTATCTGCGGTGTATTTTGAAGATGTCTTCACTTTTTCTGCTATTGGAAACCATGGTCTTATTTCTTGTAAAAAAATGGCATTAACATCGTATATAATAATTCTGACAATGACGTCAGACGTACATTTTATATGACAAAAATCAAGCTGCTTTTTCTTGTACTCAGATTTTTACAAAAATCTCACAATTTACCTTCTAAACATTCTCTGCATTTTACGAGTAACTTGCAGACATGCTGACGACAATTATGGCAAGTGGTTTTTATTTTCTTGCCTTTGTTTCGTCCGCAGATGCGAGGTCCTGCTTCTTGTGGCTGTTGTTGTGGTGATTCTCAACCTAGTAAAGTTTTGACGAATGATTTTTGCTCAATTGACAATTCTTTTATTTCCTATCTTCTTTTTTACGTGGTCATTGAAGAGTTCTCGTCCTAAACGAATATAAAATTCTCTTCGTGTCATGTTGACTTTACCGTGTGAAATGGCTAAGAAAATTGCATAACTGTTGACACGTGAAATGTCTAATATTGCTCCGAATATAGATATTGGCTATCGCCTGGTTCGTCTTTGACAGGAGTACGTCAGACATTTCTGATCCAAAGCATCGACTCCTGCTTTGGTACCATACTAGAAATTTATCATTTCTGGTTTCCCATTTGCTTCAATGCATATATCCATTGTGATGCATAGACGAAATCAAGAAGACACAGTTGTTCTTTTTTGGTACAAAGGAAACCAACGTATTACCGTGGGTAAATCTTTATTTACAGGAGTTTATTGGTAGCTGTTTAGTTTGTAAAAATGCAGGTGGAATTTCGCGCTTATTCTTACGAAGTGTCCCATAAGTTGTCCATAAGGAAAACTCGTTTCCGTAATTTTTGCATTTGTATGTTTCAATATTTCATTTAGGATTGCTTCCGTAAAGAAAATAGACCATGCTTCAGAACGTGTTCTACGAGCAGTATTTACTGCTGGATCCTTTGCTCCTGGTCGATGAACTATATTAGAGCATCTGGTACGCGAAACAGCAGGAGAATTTTTGGACCACTTACACCGACTTCGTCCATGAAAGTAACTTGTACCTGTACTGATATCACCCAGATTTTCTTCACTTTCGTCTTCAGATTCGACTTCAAATTCTAAAGATGTGTCGCGAACACTATGTATCACTCAAACATCATCACATTCATCAGGGCATTCACTTCCACTGATATCATCATAAAAGTTTGCGGCAAAATTTGCTAACTGTTCATCAGACAGATATTTTGTTATATTGTTGTTAGGATTGCTATTGTTGTTATGTATTATGGAAGAAAAATAACGAACAAGGTTGACACTATGTTTTGTTACCAACTGAATAATAAATCTATTTGAGTCAGATATATATTGTACAAAAATCAGGGGAAATACAATTTTATTCAATGCTACATATAAGAAATCCCCGAAGTCGAATGCAAATGAGTGAATCCCTTACACATGTACGACAAACCTAAAACAAAGAGCTGCGATTCTCCCGAAAGAGGACAATGGCTATTATCACTGTAAAATTCAAACAATGGGTTAGAAAAAGATGCGCTATTTTTTAAAAAGTCTAACGTAACTGCCATCGTGGGGTGTTGCCGAAAGGCTATTTTTTGCTAAAACTGTAAAATATGATAAATAAAAAATTATAGCATATTATACATCTCATTCGCATAGGAGAATACCTGGAACCTTAGAAAGGTGACGAAAACTGTTCCAAAGAAATTTAGGAAAAAGTGACTTCTGGGGTGCCGAAAAACCCCACGATAGCGGTTGAGGGTTAATATAACATAACCTAAATTTCGCGCTGCAGAAATAATAGTTATCTCACATACCAACATCATAGAAATATATCTACCGATTGTGATTTGTGTTTGTAATTTTTTACGTATATAAGTCCAAAGCTCACCGCCAAAAATTACATAAAGATAAGGTGGAGGTTATTTCTTTAAGCGAGTGGCGCATATAAATTGGTGCGAGCGTAGCGTCTACTCTTTCACGGAATCGCGTCATTGAGCAGTACTCGTCGCGAGAACGTTATTTATTTCGAAAATTATATGAAAACATCGTGACCTTTTGAATTTAATGCGGGCACGCTTTCCGAGTCCACTGGGAAATTTTTACGCAATAAATTCCGGCGATAACGGCCTGCGGAGCAGCTGACTCGCGCCTTCCTATAATTCTTGTTCTTATCCGAAAAATTCAAATGTAAGGCGATATTACATGCCTCGCCTGCTTTTGGTTTGTTTCAATCTTAAGAACGAGTAGATGGCATGTAAATATTTGGAAATAGTTAGCTTTAATAATCAAGAATAACACGAGCTACGAACTTATTGGTAATAGGCAAATGAGAATTTTTCACTAGTTCGTAAAACTTATTTATTTATGGTAGATGTACATTTTGTGTGCACATGACGCATCATCAGCACGACTAGCAGCCTCTTGTCCAAATTTACAAAGATTGTAGTTAGAAAGAGAAAGTTTGTGTTTAGATCTTTGTAAATTTACACAAGAGACTGCTAGTCGTACTGATGATGCGTGCCTGTGCACGCGAAATGTACAGCTACCATAAATAAATAAGTTTTACGAACCAGTGAAAAATTAGCTTTAGGTATGGGATTCTCGGATCTTGTGTTAGTTTTGACAAAATATTCTAGTAATTAATTTAAAATTTATTGTGTCGTTATTCTTAAGTGTTCTAAAATATTAAAACCATTAACTAAATGTTTAGTGTGATTACCTACGGCATTTTAAATGGTTTGAAAATAATTGCACACATTAAAAAAGAATGTCTGCCGTTACTGTAGCTAACGTTCACATCAAACGATTCACAAATTAGTAATTGTAGAATTGCTTTTACCTCTTTGTGCAACGGGCTCATTCATTATATTCGTCGGTATCGCGAATTTACATAATCATTATTCTCTAACCTAGCAATTTTTCGCGAGTTACTAGCCTGGTAACAGTTTTGAGCACCTGTTCATGACGGAGCACGTCCGTTACGCGACACAGTGAACGCTCTCTCAAGTAGAGCATAAAATAATAATTCGTCTTGTTGATGTTGTTACAGAGAAAATTAAATATAGACGTTGAGTAGCGTACTCGTCCATTAGGGGTCATCAGTCTTGCCTCTTGTAGCGGGGATGTATGTATCTACATACATAATGACCTAACTGAACAATAGGGGAGCTGGTTTTGTTTAGTAGATTTTTAGCGGTCCGTAACTGATGTTATAATATATACAGAATGTGAATGTAACGGCGCAATCTCGATTTCGTTCTAGTTCGTTGCCCAAACCTTTTTGTGATAGGAAACTGTAAAATATAAACATTACTTGTGTTTAATTCGACATGGTTACTGTGAACATCAAACTTCAATAATTCACAATTAAATTTCATACATACATACATAATTTAAGTCACATTATTCTAATAGCATCTTTTGTTGTCCACCAAACACACAATAAAATCTTGTTTGGAAGCAAGAAAGCTTTGGGAGTGTCTAGTACCGAATCAATCGGCGATAACGAACGATACGAACGCTTAGAATTTGAGTACAATATCCACTTTTCGTCGCAGATTAACAACTGGTTAAGAATTGGTTCATTATCGTTGCGTGAAATGTTTACCGAACAAATGGTAAGACGACTTAACTTGTTATCATTTGACAATTCAAGTCGGACCCATTTGCTTAACTTCCAGCTCTTTCTTAGCTGATGAAGGTGCAAAAGATTTCCTCTACAACCTGTTGAATATCCTCGTTGCTAATGATCTTCGGTCTCTCAGAGTGTTTCATCGGTCAAGCTGAGATCTCCCGAAGAAAATTTTTTGAACCACTTCTATGCTATTCGATTACTTATCTCCGAATACGGAATTTCTCGTGCTGGCACTGCAGCTTTGCTACTAAGTTTATATTCATAGACTAAACAATGTCGAATAAAATTTCTATTCGTTGTCGTTTTCAATTGTTTAAAACTAGGAATTGAACAAGAAAAAACACAAAATGTGTATGTATCCGATAAAGGAAGAATTCATACTAAAGTAGATGACAGATAACAAACAAGTCCTACCGATACACAACTTAAAAAATGTTCATGGCACTCTACTTTATACAAAAAAGCGCACAATCTTGTTTGGCTACCTGATATTTACAATAAATTTCATAATACAACAATATAAAACCAAAACAAACGCGCATGCGAAAGGGTTGGGCGATAATATAACACGAGAACTGGTTCATCTATCAAAATTGTTACATTATATACAAAGTTTTTGCGATTGTCCAAACAACCATTTTTATGTGCAGATAAAGAAGAAAATATGTTCATTATCCCACAACAATATTTTCTGCATTTTCTTAACCACAGTTGACCAACATTAAATAAGTGATTCCCCCATTTCGCTCAGTGTACAAATTCCTTCGATTCAAAAATAGAAAATTTTATAAAAAAATAAAAAACAATTGTGGAGGCGTCATTTGGGGTGGCGTCAGGGAGATTATAAATAGATGTAAACAAAAATAAACAAGCAGTTGGGCAGTTGAGTCGGGGTTAAGCAGTTGGGTTGAGCTGAGTTCAGTTTCTGGTAGTCAGCGAGAAAGCTTCTAAAAAGGCAATTAGTTGGGGAATGGGTGAAAAAACATCACCAGGGGTAATTTATATTTTGGGTGACTGGTGAAAAAACGTCCCGGGAGAGAATAACGAAACTGATAAATTATTAAAAGCAAAGCTAAAGGTTATATAATAAAAATAAATGAGAAAATGTCAAGCAGAAAAAAGTAAACAAACTTACCTTGAAATCCTGTGTACCCAATGGAAACCTAGCAGCTAGCGGTTAATTACTCATGTAAGGATTGCCATCGCTTGGAGAATTCCTGTAATCCGTTCCCCCGACCACGGAAGGGATTGGCACGTCATTAGAACATACATTCGTCCAGATATGCAGACAGGACGAACATAAATCCGTATCCATTTTTCCATT
>JARFOC010001072.1:551430-589897 GCA_031763485.1 Osmoderma eremita | reverse complement strand
TTTGTGTGCCTTTTTTAGATCACAACAGGTATTACGTTATTATTGAAAGGCGATTAATTAATGAAGGTACGCCAACGCTTATAGAGGCATTCAAAGAACTGTACAGTGCGTTCTTTGTACTTAATATGAAATATCCAAAAAGAGGAAAGTGCACATTAGAGGTAATACAGAGATACCTAATGAAGACACACCCTGATGGCGGTCCAATATCGAGCACGTTACACAGAAATCGAGAACCTCTGTTATAAGATTTCTGAAATCTCTCTCAAACTTTATACAGGTAAGTTTGTTCCTAGGCATGCATTGCTTACCCAGTATATGTCTTGTTTTTAATAGGATAGGCAATAGGGTCACGGCTTATAGAAGACAAGATCCACGCACGTTTTTCGATATATACTTTTAAGGATTCTTATTTTTTTTTAAATTAAAACACATATGAAATGCCCTGAAATTCCTCTTTTCCAAACTTGTTTAACAAATTGGATAAAAATATTTAAAAGGGAAGTTTTGTAAATCTTGCATGTAACAATAAATATAAACTATTCATATCTTTATTTATTTTTGAATCCTAGTTTCTAAAAATATAATCGTACACATGTTTATCTAGTTTATATATAACACTCATACAGGTCGTACAAAATGTATGGGATAATTTCGTTTACTTTAGTTTTCTTCTACACGATGATCAAATAAATGTTTTTTATGCAAGTTTGCAGTGTATTATTATACCCCATACAACACTACAATTTAAAATTCAGCCTCCTGGTGTAAGTTTTTAGTGTATTATTACATCATGCTGGTAATATTTCAACGCAATATTTACCTGTATTATATTAACATTGTAAAATTACATTGTAATTTTACATATTAATAACTAGTGTAAGAATACATCACAATATTTCAACCTAAGACGTATTATTACATCCAGTAGTAGATTTGCGCACAGAAAGAACGGTAATAAAATTGCCATATATTTTGAGCGGAAAATTTTTCTCAGTGCACGGTGTGAAATGCGGTTGATTCAAGTCAGTTCCCTATTTTAAAATAAAAAGGTGATAGAATAAAGTGTGGTGACTACCGGAGTATCAGCCTGATAAATTCCATATAGAAAGTATACGCGAAGCCAACAGACTTTCAGTCTGTTGTTCTCGTATAGTTAATATTTATACGTTCTAAAGGCAGATCCCGTAGTGACAATGTGTTCACTATTGAAGGGATTATTGAAAAACAACATGCTAAGTAAATGGAAGAATCTAGTTAGTTGGCACGGAAATCAAAATAAACTTACACACAGGTATCACATTTTATTTATTTGGCCTGTAATGTCAGTTATAAACAAGATATATTGCTATGTTTAAAAATGCTAATAAAACAATTTAGCAATGAATTTCAAATAATAATAATATTTATAAACTTGGGTTCTGTTGTTCATGTCAAATTGACACGAGCCTGGCAGTTTCTGAATGTTAATAATTGACAATTGTTCATTAATATTTTAGTGACTTAATGAAAAATTGTAATTTATCTAAATTACATCAAGAAATCTAAAGATGTGTTTGAAAATATAATTTCGAAATGTTACTTTACCAATAATACGCACATATAATTTAACGAATGAAATAATATCAAATACCTTATAAAATATAACTTGTGTATGTGTGATTATGTGTTCCAACCACTTCTCTCTTTTCTGCGCCCTCGTCCCTCCTTTTCCGCCTTCCAATACTTCCTTCACCTCACTTTCCTAATCACTCCTTCTTATCACTGGCTCTGTACGTAAAGTATATTGTTATAGTGAGGCATTAGCTATTTCATACTAAAATCACAAAACATATCTACTGCTATTAAACTCAGTTAGTTGGGATACTATTAGTTATTATGAATAAAAATATTAATAGATGTAAATAAAAACTAAGGGGTAATTATCAGTGAGTAATGTTCAATAACAGTCGATTGGGTCGGCAGCACTTTTCGCGCCTATTTGTTAGGTACATACGTGTCTAATTCGTTTTATATAAGTTTCATTTACGTAAGTGGTAAGGTGATGTGTAGTGGATGTCGTATATGTATTTTATAGTATGGGGTATTTGTCATTTTTGGAGTTGTGGAAATTAGGAGATTATACCCCAAGTTTCTAGGTAAGTTACTTATTAATATTTTTCTATTATTTAGCGTTGTACACATGTGTTACATGTTTAGCGGACGCCATTGTTGCCAGCGAAGAAGTCCCGGCACCTCAAAATGAGTCTAGAATTTTTGCATACAGCAGTAGAACCGCTTCATAGAATTTTCCAGACATGGGAAGGCACATTTAAAGTTGAAATAAGCACAACTACGAAAGTTGTTTTGTATAATAATATACGTCCTTACTGTCTTCCTTTAAATCACAATAGTAGTAATAGCTACGTAACCATATTGTAGATTGCAACTGCATAAAATAATATTGCTCTGATGCAACATTAGTTTTAAAAAACAAATTATATGGTCGTAGGTCGTAGTACAACTTATTCTCATCTCCCATAAAGTTAATAATTGGGTATATTGTTACTTACACTTACCTGTTTCCTTTTTTATTTTCAATTTCCCTTTAGACCTTTAATTATCTATAAACACAATATTTTGTACATAAAAATGTCTGGTATGGATTTTTCATTTACCGAATTACCGGTAAATTTTTGTAATTTACCGGTTAACCGGTATACAATCCTTAGTTTGTAGGATATATAAACTGTTTGGATATACATAATAAAACATGTTCTGTGTAGCCGTTTTCCATTATTTTTACAATTATATACATAATATAATATGTATCAGAAATATTTGTCAAAAGTAATTTTACTATTGTAGTAAAATTACAACAATCGACTGCTTCTTCGTAAAAGTTCTGGTAATTGTATACTTGTTATTGCATTGGCTTAGGTATATTATATATATACACTTGTCTTTCTGAAGAAATAGTCCACTTGTGGTTAAGTAAAACAACCCTTGAAATCAACTTTCTAGAGTGCCTATGGTGTTTTCTGGAATAAGGAGGACCAATATTTCATCAAAATCATTTAATTCTACTAAACACAGTCAATTGCGACAACTATACAAAGATGTAACTTCAAATAAATAAATTATTTTGCAGTAAACCCAATTCTTATTGTGCCAGTTAAACAGTTTAGTTAGGGTAAGTAAATGCAATTATCTAACAATAATAAGACAAAACATTCACTGTAAGTAATGTGGATACTTGGACCGATTAACATATAGTAACTAATACAAATCAAGCAAATACTCACTACAAATAATACAAACACTTGGAATGAATAATGTTATTCAATTGCAAGGAAAGCTAAAGTTATTTGCCCTTAGTCATCCTTGTCAGAAACACGACTTTACTCGTCGTAAGTGCTTTGATCATTTGTCACATATACAAATGAACTTTTTAGTTGCCAGTACTAAATTTTTAGTGAATATTTTTCTCAGTGTGGTGTATAAGGGGTGGCAGTCTGCAGCACTGATTACATTTTACAGAAGCAGTAATCAAAAATAAAAAGCAATTTCGGAAAAATTACTTTATATATTGATAACTGCTTTTGTAAAATTTAGTCAGTACTGCAGCTGGCAGCCCTTATATGCGCTGGATATTACCCATTGTCGCCAAAGTTCATATAAAAAAGGGTATAAAATTTATATAAAATGCAAACGAACAAATTATTGCCACAACGAAAAAAAGTTAGAGCGTGTGACCTGCGTTACGACACGAGCAAAAACATACGCAGCCCGTCACTCTGATTGATGGAGCACATATTTAGTATAATCCGACCGGGGAGCGAGCTCGACACTCGTGTGTGAACGCCCCGGACGACGTTCTATCCCCGTCCGAACCGGGTAAAACCGAGCCCTTGTATAAACCTTCCATCAAGTTACTGAGACATGTAAACAATACGTATATTAACACCCATAGAAATCATGACAATAACTCCTGGGCGAATATATTCTGGTAGTGTTTTTGGTTCTAATTTGTTAGGTATCAATTCGGAAGCGTATATAAAATCAAAAGTACGTGTTCCAAAACCATCATTGCTGAAATATTAAATTATAAATAAATTGACCATGTGAAAAAAAATAGATAGAGCAAGTGCGTTGCCAATTATTTTAGATCAATTATATGTAACAATACCATTCATTTAAACATAGTTAGTCGAAAGGATACATAATTATACACATGTATAAAATGTGTAGTCGGAATTGATGCTACAATCTTCATTCTAATTTTGCTGTTTCAAGGAACGTTTTGTTCTTACTAATACCAAAACACAATCTTATATAATAACAGACAAGATTAGTTGTAACAAACACAAAATAATACCGGCAACAAAAACTATAACGAAATGCAATAACCTTCCAAACAAATCAAAAATGTAAACTATCTAGACAAAAATAGGATTAAATCTAATACAATAAATAAGTAGGAAGCATAACAACGCCAACATCCAGTATTCCGTATATTTTTTGACATCGCCGTCAATACCCTTAGTTTTAGGGTTTTTTTTGTAACGTTGCACATAGGTGTTTCCTACAGGTAACGTTAAGCGACATAGTAGGCAACCAGTTATACGTTAACCCGTCGTTGTGAAAAAAAAAACAATTCTTTGTGTCAAATAATTCTTTATTAATTTAGTTTATTTTTATTCATTAATCACAAATTAAATACATTTTACTGAAAAATAGAAAATTATGTAAATTATGAACAGGTAACACAAAGATGAAGAGGTGTCATTGATTACGTGGTACCAGAAGAATAATAATTTAAAACGGGCTAGGGACATGTTTTCAGTCAATTAACGTAAAGGCCTATAGCACGTGCGAAAACTATGCTCAATATTTTTGACAAATTCAAAACAGATGGTTATGTTCTCACAGTAAAATAAAACTCACATTTCGACAGAAACATCAACCTGTTATCTAGAGGAACGGTATGTAGGACCGCTTTTAGAAGTAGACAAATATTATGAAATAGCATAGTGTTCGATATACAAAACCGTGAAAGAATTCTGTTATAAGCCATGCAAAATACAAATCATCAGGAGCTTTTCGACGAATGTAAAATAAACCGAACAGATTTTTTCAAAACAACGATTAATTTGTCAAATGAAAACGTAGAAATGTCCAAATTTAACAACCTTAATACTAAAACTATATTAGAATTAAATATATTTGCTTAAATGAGTGTGAGATCGCATCCCAGTTATAGAATCTTAATCTTCATAATCGTCCGCGTAAATAAAACCGCTTTCTTTCCAAAAACATTGAATTTTAACGGCATTTCACGCATGTAAATATATATTTTTCTGATATGCTATGTATAACATTACAATAATTCGTCTCTTCAAATTACTAGCAAAGCTATGTACATTTTTTACATGAAATTGGGTAGGACAAGGACGGAATAGGAAGAAGTGGGACGGGGGAAATCGAGAGCCAAAGTTCTCACACGTATCAAGCAGCCAATCCTGATTAATGACTTCGGATCGAGGGCGAGCACTGAAAAGAGATCGGACGGCATTGAATAGCGTCAACTTGTATCAAAACAACCCGCAACCACCACTAATCACGCTGATGTCCACGCTAAGTTGGATAGTTCCTAAACAGTGAAAACGTAGAGGGCGCTTTTTCATCTGATAGTGTTTAATGCGATCGAATACATACATCGTATTAGCGCAGAAAACTAAGATTGCACAATTGTACGACAATACTCAAGTGCGGTGAATGTTGCTGAAAGTTACTCATTCGTTAAAGGTGTTTTTGATTTGGTTCTATAGTCTATTTGCGATTGTAGACGATATCCGTTATTAGTAAATGTCATTCCCATGTTGCCAAAGTTTTGTTAACATTTACTCAAAACATAGATTTGTCACCTATCATATTGTCCTATGAAACGACGGTTTATAGCCCTACATCGTCTGTTATTGGAAATAGAAAATACTATTGCAATCCATTGGATGACTTTTGTAATCAATAGGAGGACAATAATAATATTATTATACATACATAGTATACAAACATAAATACGTATTATTATAACGATAACTACAGTTTGGGGTTATTTGTACTCATTGCCATTTATTGGCAGACTTCGTTTTGTAACACGCATGAATACTAATGATATTTGAATAGACCAGTGTGAGTATGCAGATTCAACTGCACTACTTACTTGATTAGTTGATGTAGTGATGTCATCCGCTTGATTCGATTAATCGTTGCTTCTACTTGGGCCGCTAGGTCCTATCGTAGATGCCATCCTAGAGTTGGCCAAACAAGTCCAGGCCCTTGAGGTAGCAACTTTTGCTGGAGCTGATTCGAAATAAGCTATGGAGACAAAAAAACGGATTCCACTTTTGGAAACCACTGTATACAATTAAGCCATAAGTTCAACCAAAATTTTAAAGTGTTACACATTTACCAAAAAATCAAAAAACTTAATTTAATAGAAAATTTAGAATATAACAGATAGCATAACTTAGGATTAGTTCTAAACGATCAATTGGATTTAAATAACTCCCCCTCACTAAATTTAAAATCCTAAACCACAACTCTATCTCGCTTAACTACAAGGATATATATATATATATATATTTAGCTTGTACGCTGTAATGTTCATATTTCATCCACCTGATGAAGCCATACTATGGTGAAACAAATTTGTAGTGGCATACAAATAAATAATTGAAACTTAAATCTTCAGTTTTTTCTTAAAGTTATAATGAAGCTTGAACAAGTATCTCTAAAGTCTATCAATGAACCACTCTGGAGCGCCAGTTTCTGTATCCACCCCGGAAACCCTTGATTCTGACTATGATATGATTTTTAAAAAATCGACGAATTGGATTCAAACGTATAGCAGAAACATTCTTTTCGAAACATTTCGAAATGCTGGAATGCTAATGAGACGGGCGTTCGAGTTACAACGTCGAAGGAAATCTGCTTGCGTTTTGAAGAAGATTTCTCAAACGTTCTTAATCGGCTTGTTACTATGGACCAAGCTTAGGTCTATCACTATGATTTACAGACTAAAGACCAATCCAAAGAGGAGAAGCATTCCGGCTCCCCATGATCCCAAAAAAAAAATCGGAGGTAAGATGCTTGCTTCAGTTTTCTGGGATAAAGATGGAATAATTCTGATAAATTATTGATAGAAATTGGTTTTGCGGCAGCCTATTCTCCGGATTTAGTGCTGTTACGCTATTTTTGTTCCCGAAACTAAAAGGAACATTTTAATGGTAAAAGATTTTCGAATGACAAATCCATTTGCCGTGAGGAGCGGTGTGCATACCAAGACAAATATTTCTTTGAATGCCTTAGAATTACTTTATGAACGTTTTGAACGTTGAAGAAGATTATATTGAATAAATAAAATTTTATATTGTAATATTGTGACAAGTTAAATTGTAATTGCAATGCAATGTAAGAAATACCATAGTTTAAAATTGATCATTCAAAAAAAGAAATAACCTTTAGATATCAATAGGTAAACTTTAAATGTCGCTACGCAGCCAGGGTTTTTTAGCTATGGACCATCGCAACCAACAGACCGCGAATCCCTTCCCCCATGCAATAAATACCGAAATATGTATGTGTCCACAAAAAGTCATGCACGACTGCTGATAAACGCAAAAAGCGCTCACACATCAAACGCAACTGACCGCGCCATCGAGTCCGGAATGAATACGAGCCGCACGCGTCACCTGATATGCGACAGACCCTTCGTCAACCCCGTAAAGCACCATACGGTTACCTATACGTAATTGATTTATGCGAATCGGTGACGAAATCAAAGCACATACATTCATAGGTTTACACTATGACACATGTATGTATATCCCTATGTATCGACAGCATTCGATAGACTCAAACACACTAGAAAGGTGCTGGGAAATGAAAAATGCCACTACAAATAATCTCACTTTCGTTTTTCACTCTGGATGCCTAGAGCTTCACGTATCGTGAGAATGTAATTTACGATGTTCGAAATTCTATTTATTTCGTTTTAGGTAACACATATTCATCCATAAGTGTCGGCTTTTTACTTGCTTATTTTTAACTGCTTCAATATAGTAGAATATTGCAAAATACAGAAACAACTTTAATCAACTTAAAATTAATGTTTACATTTTTTTATCATATTCCACGGGTAAGATCAATATTTTCCCAACAACACCATTATCTTCATTGGTAAAAAGCTTGCATTTAGTTGTTTCAGCATGCAGTTTCCTTCTCCACAAAATTAGAAATATCACATCTTCACCTTTTCTGTTTTTCTATTTCTTTGTAGCAACTATACCACACAGTTTTGACACAGCATCCGATGAAGTTATTCTGATGCGTAATTCAGAAACAACGCTCGCATGTAGTAGACTACAGATATACATTTTTATTTACCTTTTGAGATATTTACTTTTTGAATTAGACCTATCATAACATACGCGGCCAAAACAAGGCCAGACACATGAAAGATATAACAGAAATGAATGTCGAAATGAAAATAATAATAATAATATAATATAATAATATAATTTTTATTACAAAATATACTATATATATATACATATATATAACAACAACATTAATTAAATACTGTCTATATATATTCAATCATTGCTTAAATAGTTCTTACAATAACATTATTACTTCTTAAGATATAATACTACAATGTATACTGTAAAACCCAGTTATTATTTCATGTATAATCATATCATTAATTAAGAATGTAGACGTAGTACCTTTTCTGTTTTGACTTCACGAAAGACTACCCTACTACTAAATAATAGACACAATGGAATACATAATAATAGTAATAATAGTGTATGTATACCACACACAAGAAAGAGGTATAACATATAATGAATAATGATTCTACGTCTCTCAACGATATGATTACTTAGCTAGTACTAACTTAGTTTGAAATAAACAGTAACACAAATACAACCTATAACAATAATATAATTTTCAAGTTTCAAAACGCGAAAAGCATCAGCAAAACAGTCATGTATTATTAGAATATTTGGTAATTGTAACCCACATAGTTATTACAATTGTGTGTGGGTGTTAGACAAAGGCCCATGAGAGGGTTCAGATGATCTTTCATCTATTGCTATTTTCAATCTGTTGTGTAATCGGTAACAAAGCCGTGATCTATGTAATTTGCCAATTCCTGGTGCGGTTGACTTAAAATCCAGTGCTTAGTTTTCCTTTTGAATTTATTATAATTATTAATGGTTGTAATCTCTAGTGGAAGTATATTATACATGCGTGGTGCCAGATAAATAAAACTCTTTGTGCCAATTGCTATGTGTACTCTTACTGTATGTAATTTTTCATCAGTTTTTCCTCGGATGATATATTTACCTACTTGTATTTTCTTTAGGTTTGCTATTTCTATCTTTGTGTCGATATAAAATTAAAGTTCTACAATATCATTACCTAATGTTTAAAATCAGATTCTCAATATAGCAATTCTGTTGAATAATAATAGTGTCTCCTTACATCAGTTTAAGGAATCTTTTATGTATTTGTGACAAAGGAAGAAGCACACTTTTTCTTGCCCCACCCCATGCAAGGATGGAGTAAGATATTATCGACTCTATTAAACCATAGTAAATAATTTTCAGTTCCGTGATATCAAGAATTCTTGAAGCTTGCTTAAAGAAATATAAAATCCATCTTAATCTTCTGACACAGTAGGCAATATGTAAGTCTCATCTTAAGAAGCTCTCTATAAAAATACCGAGATATTTGATCGAGATTGCGGAAAATACTGAGAGGTTAGTATTCTTTATTTTTATAGTATCATAATCAGGTAAATTGGTTTTATATGAAGTGAAGGCAACAAATTTTGTTTTTCGAAGTTCATTGTGAAGAGATGTTTGTCAAACCATTTTTAACGATATGTACCTATGTCATGTCCCTTAGAGTCTCCCAAGTTTCACATTTGAGGAACATTACTGCATCATCTGCAAATGATGTAATTTTGCTTTTCAAAGGTAGTTTAAGTAAATCATTAAGGTATAAGCTGAAAAGTATTGGCGCGAGTACTGTGCCTTGTGGTAGTCCATAGGAAACGTACAGAGGGTTGCTCAGATGTTTGAACATATAGAGATCTGCCCTCTATATATGATTCCATGAGATCCTAAGCTATGCCGCGTTTATGGAAAAACCTTACAAGACAGAATTAGAAGCGAGGACTTTCGACAACAAAGCAACATAGAAGGCGTAGGAAAGTGGATATCGGATAAAATGCTGGAATAGACACATAAACAGGATGGATGACAATATACTTGCGAAAAAGACCAAGATGAACAATCCTGTCGGAAAAAGGAATCAGGGAAGGCCATCAAAGCACTGGAAAAAGTCTCGGACATCAACATCCGAAGAGGCATAAAAAGGAAGAAAACAGCCAACCTATCATGAATAGAAAGAAGAAAAAGGCCATTTGAAGCTATTTACTTAAATCTCCTTTAGAACATGGGCGCAGTGTCACCTCGAGCTATTAGACACACAAAGGCGTTTTAACCAAAAGGTGCCAGAATATGCTGAAGCTACCCTATACAAGTCCAGCCCGAATCTATTTCAATCAGATGTTTTTCTATTCTTGTCTATCCTGTGTAATTATTCTATTTCCTGACATTTTTTTTCTTTAAACCTCCTTCTGCCTTTTCTATTTGCCGCCCTTGTTTAAACCTGTGGTAGCTCGGCAGGTGTCTCAACCAGTGCATTCTCCTGAATCCAAAGGAATAACTTATATTTGAATATATATACGGAATGCATCCGTACCGTTCAGTATTTACTTGTCTTTCGCCCGCGTGCAAAACTGACTTGGTCGCCCCTGTATTTTGTAGCGTTTGCAATCGTGCATTCAATATTTGCCGACCCCCTAACTGTGAACTAAGAAAATAATGTTAGACATCGTACTCTAGAAGATATGCACTGCATCAGAACACCACTTGAATAACACTAATTTTCGGCTTACAATCAATATCTACCTATATTACTCGATCGTTCCGGTTCATTGAACGTACTTCCCCACGCTCAATGAACCGCAACAATCCGCTCAATAATATCATTATTAGGCCACATTAGGCCTACGCTGTTAGACAAATAAACATGTTACATGCCACTGAAATATACACAAACTATATACGTATTTCGGCAATAAAGTTTGCATTCTCAACATTATAGATATGTATAGGTACTAATCTTACCGGGGCTTCCTGGATAATATCATTAGTGTTAACCACTTAAACATTATAGTCCTTTATAGGTCATTAGCTTTAATCCCCCAATAATTAGTACGCCATGGGCAAGTAGAAATAGTTTTGTCATCAACAGGTCAAATAATGATGGCTTTGGTATGGAAACATTTTCTGAATTTATAAGTTCAACTTTGTAAATAAGTATACTTTCATAAGCATCGATTTCGCGAACTGGAGGAAGCATTTTTTAACAACTTTAGTTTCTTTGAAATAATATTATGAGCGGTATCCAAAATATGTTGGGCAACACTTGACCTATCAGATCTACTGTCTCTATTAATTCATTATATATCTTATTGTTAATTCTGCTATTGATTAGAAGTAATACTGTTCTTTTCATGGAATCGTTAAACTATATAATTCTACGAACCTTGCATTAAATTCACTAATTAACTGTTTCTAATATTATTATTATCATTATTACTTTAATATTATTACTATCTCTAGCTACTTGAGGCTAATAATGATATTTCTTCATTTAACTTTCGCTTGAAAATATTTGAATCAATCTGCAAAAACCGAACAACATTAAAACAAGAATAAATACTCAAATTTAATCTATTTCTCATGCGCGCATATAGAAGGGTCGTGCAAGTTCTACTACCTTATCTGGTATGAATAGCAAATGACCCATAATCCGGGAATCAAACTGCAATTAATCAAGCTCCCGGGACATTATTACCATAAGAGTTGCATATGCAAACGCTAACGATGTTGCATAATTTATAATGGCCGGGTGATATCGTTATATATGTATTGACTTGAGCGATTATTGCAACGCTAAAATAGCTAAATTTGTCTAGGCTTAGACGTATTGTATAGTTTGAGTATTTAAGTCTTTCTTAAAAGAAAAATAAAGTTAAACTTCGTAGTTGGAATTGCGCTAAACAAAAAAGGTAAACAAAAGCGCTTCATGCAACTAAACAATGCTGCATTGCTCCATCTGCTAAAAGTCAAGTCGCGTTCCCGCATTAACGCTCTCCACCTTAATCCCGTATTGATATTGGGGTACTTGGGTACTTTGAGGCGATAAATCCGATGCAATAAGAACAATCGGATTAATCCGCACATGTATATATATATATGTGATAGAAAGTTAGTGAACGGCGTGTCACATTTCTGGGGTCACGTGCGCGACACAAGTCGGTCACTTAATCTGCTATTTATGTGACTTTCGGGACTCGGCCACGCGCCGTGCATTACGTAAGGACAGCGCCCCCTATAGGCGACGCTAAACGGATAATGTCGAATTTAATACCGGCTTCCTCCCCACTATTATTGGTGAGTGACTCGTTTTCCTGTGCTACTCTATGTACTATCGTAGTTACAAACAAATTGAAAAGTTGTTACAGGAGTCGTTAATTTTTATGCTTTAAATTTAATCCAAGAAAAATTCATTTTATTTGACAAGCATGACTAGCATCTATAAAATAAATATTATTTTCCATAGTATGTAACAATTATGGTTGCGTTAAATTATCGAAGAAATTGTGCAAGTGATAGTGAATCTGCAAAGAAACACCAATCTGTATATAATTTGTGTCGCAAGAAGATGTGAACGAATACTTTTATGCAAAGATATAGCAAACATTTGTAACTGGTATAATTATTGTTTTAATTTTTAATGGAATGCTTTCAATTCTTTACCATATTTTGTATTCTCTTTCGAGGTTTTCTTATACATAATAACAAAACTTCCAAATATTTAAAAACCTAAGAGAAATACGCAAAGTAAATTAAAATATATAAGAAAAATAAGGCTTCTATGGCTATTTTATTCCTAAATATAAAAAGTGATTGATTTATTAAAAATCAATTGTAAACACTATGGATATTACATAAACAAAATTTGACATTGATGAACGCAATAACTAAATTTAATAGATTAATTACGCATCTAGGAAACGAAGAAATTAGAAAAGGAAACTCCACAATATTACGCTCAACAAAAAATCCCGATTATCAAACATGAATGCCCCTCTATTCGCGCAGTGTTACCTAACTTCTATTAGTAGGTAAATTTTCTTTGTACCAACCGTGATTAGATCTAACGACGAATTACCTAACCGCGTTCAGCTGATTCGAGTACAGACCTCGATTAAAGTCTGTGTTAATCTCGATCTGTCAATAGAGTCCTAATAGAGTTGCTGCTAAGAAATAGCATTTGTTCTTTCTTGCTATAAAAACAAAAATATGTCGAGTGATAGTGAGACTAGCGAAAATATATCATCTTCATCGTCCTCAGACGAAGAATTAATGGAGTTAATAAATATAAATAAACCTAGACCGAAAATTTATCGTAAAAGAAGTAATCCTATGGAATATTATGATGACACGGATTTTCCAAAATAGCAGCCCGAGAAATGCTGGATATATTCCACCTGCACAATCGCTTTATTTTTTTGTTTGATTGTTGTGCTATCAGTTTTTTTTTATCTTCAATACCATCGAAATGTTCACTCACAATTGTCATAAGCAATTCCTTATCTGTTTCGGTAAAATTACTGGACCTGTCACGTCTTTCCATTTTTTTCCGATTTTATAAGATACACTTCAAGCCGCTATTTTACAAACACGTGCTACGGAAGTACACACGCTCCACAACCAATCCAAGAATGAAACGTCATAAACGTTAATGACCTCATCAATATATTGTCGTTTAAGTAATCCATCTTAAATTTTTGTATGGTTGTATGGTTTTTCATGGTAGTTGCACATGAAGTTTAACGCAGATTAACTGTTAACCAGGGTTTGCTAACTCAAGTTAACAAATTTAATCACGGATGTTGGTGCAACCGGGCATAAGTGAAATATCTTTAGCGGATACGTTCGGTGTCTTGCACATACTTAAACACATATTTATTTCCAAGAGTTTTACATTTACTGCAATCAGCGTTCGTACCGAATGATTGTCACAAGCATACAGCATTTCAATTCTAAGGATATTACGAGGAATTTATGGAGGAACCAAAGATGCATTGGGAGTTTGGAGGCGACGAACGAACCAGGAACTTCTAGATGTATATGGTAGACCCATAATAACGCGAAATGTCAGTGCGCAAAGAGGAAGCTGGTTGGGGCATGTGATACGGATGAACTCAAATAGAATACCGAGAACAATACTGACAAGTGGAGAAGCAGGCAAAAAAAAGATGGGACGGCCGAAGAAAAAATTATTGGAAGCGGTGAGGACGAATTTGATTTTACTTCACCACCTACGTTGGGGTAAAATAGATTTACTACAGTTTGCTACAGATGAGGATTCTATATTAATGCGTATTTCTTGTGCGTCCGATCTCTGATGATGATTCAGTAGGCTCTGAATAGTAAATCGATTCTGTTTCAAGAAGTCGAGAATAGATAGGTCTCGACTAGAGAAGAAAAGGAAAAAGATCCTGTTTTTCTATATTCCCATTCAGTTTACAGCTTAAATGAAATTTGTTTTTGGTATTGGGTTTCGCAAATCAATGTTTACTATTTTCTATTTAATTCAACAATTTCCAAACGCTTCATTCTTACAGTTTAATTTAAAGTTCAGGTTACCTCCACTTCAGGCAGTTTACAGAAATTGTTTTTAGTTGGCATCACACACATTCACTTCGAAGCAAGATTGATTTTAAATAAAACATTATGCACTATCTCAAAGAGATAAAACAAAAGAAAAGATGATGAAGTATTATTATACCAGGCTTTTATAGAGACAAAATACGTACCACAAAACAAAAAAAGCACTCCAGCTACTCCTCCTACTCCTCGAAGGCATAAGGTTCAGAACCTTATTTGCAGCGCACCTATCTATGACGTGGCTCCGTATTTTAACGGCGCAAAACGAAAATAAATTAAAACTTCTTTATAATAATCCGTGGCTTGTGCGCCTCCATCGTTCTACGCGGGGCATTTTTTATTTATTTTCTCTTAGCTTCACTTTAGCAAGTATAAAACTTTTAAAAATCTAATACGTCATATAGATAGGATCTTGGATGTGAGCTCGAACGCGACCGCTAAAGTACGTTCATTCCACGGCCAGCCGAAATTATCGCGCGGGAGTTGGTTAGTCTACGCCTACTACGATCCTTCAAATATATTGGGTGCTAATATCTATCACGCGATACTAAACGAGAAGCGAGAGGTCGCTTTTTATGGGGTTTCTTTTACGACGTAGCGCTAGGTCGTTAATCGTGCTTGAGCGAGTACATTGTGCTACATAATTATCGAGCCGTCGTTTATGCGAACAGATAAATTGTTACCCAGCAGAGGTGATTGATTTTTGAGAATATTTCGCCCAGAAACTGGAATTGGAAGGAAAGCCTCAAAAGGCATTCATCAAACCATCAAGCAACGGTAAATATAAATATTTTCTTGGGGAAACTTGGGATCGATATATATATATATATATATATATATATATATATATATGTTGTCTATTCTTTAAGCAACCTAGTTATCAAAAGTGCTGTTGCAGAGAGAAATAATCTATAATAACACTTTAACTTTATTTTTATTCACTTTTCTCCTCCTCAAGTTTGCTTTGAATACTTTTTTATACCATATTCACCGAATAGATGGGGAAAAAATGCTTGATCAGTGCGTGATACGAAAACTAAGCTTTCTATTGGTTGGTAAGAACTACCGAAAAGTCCATTTCAAACGATGTAAATTAAAAAATCGTATTTAAGCAAGTCAAGTATTTGTAGAAGGACTCTCCTTCTACAAATGGTCTCAAGCATCCCACTGACAAAGGTAAACGCTTGATAATTGTACACATAGGACAATGGGAACTATTATTTTTAGTGAAACATGACAAATACCTAATTGATGAACTTGCAAAAGCCCAAAACAAGATAGTTTTAAGACTACCTCCGTATATACCGTTGTGAAGTAAACCCGAACTGGATTAATGCAATAAATCATGTTAAGAAAATTGAAGCAGAAATGAGAAAGTTGGACATAATTGTTTTTAAATCTACAAGAAAATTTTATGATACATTTAGGCGATTCAGACTCTTCTACCAGTGATTTTGAATATGATATAAAAGCGAATTCCTTTTAACTTGATTTTTTAAACAGCGTCAATATACTTTGTCTTTATAATAAATGTACAATATATAGAACAAAAGATTGAGGTATATAAAAAATATATTTAAAAAAATATATAAATATAGCTCTGAGATCACACAACACGTCTGATTGTATAGTTCCAGTTAGTCATTCGACGCCGATAAGATCACACGCTAACACGGATCTTAGCTAACTGGTAACTCAGTAATCGCTTTTGAGATTACGCCATGAATCCACAGCTGGGCATTAGCTGTCTCTGGGATTTCCCTTAAAGACATGTGCTAACGTTTGGTTAACGATACGGAGTATTGAGCGAGCGACAGGCATTTCTCCGACGTGCACTGATGAGGACTAAGTCAGTCCGAAACAGCTGTCTGTACGTGAGGAATGCCTGGAACTATACAATCAGACGTGTTGTGTGTCAGAGGTATATTTATATATTTTTTAAATATATTTTTATATACTTCATCTTTTGAACGTATTGGGCTATTGGCAGAAATGTTCTTTTTTTAACGTTAAGTACGCTTTTTGGTGTTTTTTTAGTGTTGGAATTTTAAATGCGACTAATCACATAATTTTTATTAATTACTTTTCCATAAGCATAAACACATGCTTAATCAAAGCATCTTCCAAATAAAATAAAACCTGTGATTTCTTTATGTTACGCCACATGTCCTATTTTAATAATATATGATACACCGTTTTACTAAGAAAAATTATACTTTTTCGAGCCGGTCACACTTCAATATTTTAATTTTCTACTATCAAATAATGTTTCGTTAAAGTGTTATTGAAACTTTTGCACTTTTTTCTGTTATATATCAAAAATCCATAAAAACAACAATTATTAGCTATAAATCTCGATCATCGCCTTCTTCCTTTCTTCCACATCCACCCCCGGCCGAGAGGATACGATTTCTAATGGGTACAGCAGCTGTACTGGTCTTTTTAGTCGAACTCCCGAGCTGATTTGTACCTCACAGGTTCTAATCTTGCGATCTCTTCCAGAGAGCACTTCTACTACGCGCAGTAATTTCCATAATAGTCTAGGAATATTTTTTTTCATATAATAGAGCGATATCGTCTATCTTAAAGTTTTTACACTTCACTGGCGCCGCGTGATGTACCGAACGTAATTGTTGAAGATAGTCCACGCACCACCGATTCCAGAAGTTTGTGGCGTGTTGTTCACGCAACTTCCATTGCTTCAAAACATAGTCTTTGTTTAATTCGGACCAGGAAATGTCCTGGCGTCAACGGGAATTGGTTACTGATATCTTCCTCGATGTAAATTAAATGTCTTGAATTCACAGCAGCTTCTACTTGTGTTAAAACTGTTTCTAGTTCTTCATGAATCATTTTAGCTTTTCCAATTGTTATTTTGAAGGCGTCCTCCACCATTCTTTCCCAGAAACTACCCCACCATGCAACTCATTCTACGATGAATCGCCATTCGATTCTGTGAGTTGTTGATATCTTCTTGATAGAATTGCTTTGAAGTAACGAAAATAAAGCTGATACTTCTTTCGATGCACGACGGAAGGTTTTTGTGTTATCGGAGTAAATTACTCCCGGTACTCCGCGTCGTGCTATAAATCTTCGTAGAGCCCTTATACAACTCTCGGTTGTCAAGTTTAGTACCAATTCCAAATGTACTGCACGTATTACTGCACAGGACATAAGCATAACGTAGACCTTTTCTATTCTACCCTCCACAGTAATATAAAGTAGTCCAGCGAAATCTATACCAGATACTTTGAATGGATTATCCATGGTTAGTTTACTGCTCGGTAGAGGCGAAAAAGGTTGCCTTTCTGCTTTACATTTTAGTCTGCTGCATTTCAGGCACCTCGAAAGTATGCTCTTGATTCGTTGTCGTGCTTATATAATCCAATATTTTCTTCGCACAGCGGACAATGTTGAATTTACCCCACCATGAAAATTCTTCTCGTGTTCAGTCCATATGACCTTATCAGTGAAAGAAGATTTCTTCGGTAATATTACCTACAAA
The DNA here is from genome assembly GCA_031763485.1 of Osmoderma eremita. Classification (NCBI taxonomy): domain Eukaryota; kingdom Metazoa; phylum Arthropoda; class Insecta; order Coleoptera; family Scarabaeidae; genus Osmoderma; species Osmoderma eremita. The sequence continues at coordinate 571,531 of JARFOC010001072.1, read as the reverse complement.
TAAAAATCAGATTGCAATAGACAGCAAAACATAAAATGAAAGTTTTATTTTTGCATTATAAAGACCAATATGTTTCCGAAATAAGTTAGAAATAGTCATAGCTGGATGGAAATAACTATTTTTCTGTTTTTCAGTGTAAAACCGGCTTTGCACGTGCACGATGCATGATCATAACGTGATCACACAATCTGTTGCGTGAACAATGAGCATGATACTTCTTCTTGCTGCAACGGTTACTTGCACACTAGAATAACAATGATCTTTGACGTATGGAAAAATCGAAATGGAGAAAACGACAGACACGAACGATTGGAAAATGACTGCTAAAATAGCAAAACAAAGTCGCCAGTTGCAAAAAATGGGAAGACTAAAGAGGGGTCAAATGATGGATACAAAGGGCTACAAAGGAGTTCTATGTGAGCGGCTCCAATTCTCTCAGGAACGGATAGCCATAAGTGTACATTTCCTACAGTCTCCCCTTGAAAACAAAGGAAAAAATCCTACCAAAAACTATCCATTTCGATTTTCTATACATATCATACATATACCTATAACACGGAATCGATTTCCGCTGCCGATAAATTCGACGCGAATAAACGCGCCGTAAATCACATCCAGCTATTATATTATACTGCGAATAATTAAGGGCGAAACGTGGGTAGGGAATTGCGGGGTATCCTCGGACGGCACGGCCAAGATCCATAAGGGAAGCGGGGAAATGATGGAAGAGAAGAACGATCGCAGCGCCGCCGTCGGCGAAGACGAGCCCGAGGAAGCGAGGCGTCTACGGGAAATGACGCCGCAGTTTCATCTCCGGCCTATTTCCGGTTTCGTCGCGCTAATGTTCGCCGGGTCCGTGCAGCCGGCTGCGTCGAACGGTGAAGACCTCCACTGTTCTAATTATAATACGTATACGTTACGGGATCCTTCGTACTACCCTCGCATCCCCCTCTTCTACCAAACCGCAAGAATAAATAAGAGAAAGTATGTTTCTGTATGTTGGGACTATCGATAGACCATTATTTATTATCTTTTGTTTTGTTTCTTTATCTGTATCTTTAAATTTACCAAAGTTTTGTTTACTATGTATAAACAAAAGGCAGTAGTCCTACACAATCAATATAGCATACATCGACATGTTTTTTGTGAAAATTTCAATAAAGCTATATTTTGTTTGCACTAACAAACGATGAAAATTTCAGATACAGAGAGATGCTCTCTTTATCTCTCTGTATCTTGCTGAAATTTTCATTGTTTGTTAGTGCGAACAAAATACATCTTTCCTGAAATTTTCACAAAATAAAACATGTCGATGTTTAGTGAGTGTTCATTTATTTATTTATTTATGACGGAACCATTTTTAGTATGAATTATCGAGATTCCTGTAGAGATACTTCTAACAATAAATGTAAATTTAAAATAAAAAATACCCTTACCACCTTGCTGAGTAAATAACTCCGAATACGTATTTCGGCAACTAAGTTGCCATCCTCAGCAGAAAACCACAAAGGAAAATACTGTCAGACGTAGCACTCTGGAAAAAAAACACCTCACAGAACACCGCTAATGACATTTACTTCGCGCTCATAACCTATGTCTTAATATACTACTTAATCGTTAAACATCGTGTAACGATCGGGTTACTAATAATCTGTTAATTGTCTACGGGGCTGGTAAAAATTTATTTTAATGAGTAAATATTATAACAATTAACGACAAACAACAGTTAATATAAAAATTTTGCCCGAAGGAGAAGTGTATGATTGCAAATGTTTTAAATTACTTTAATAAAACTATGAATGTGAGTGCTGCCGTTCAAGAAGCAAATAAAGCTTCATGCTGGTGATGATAATGGATTTGTTCCTGTTGCTGAATATACAATTCTCTGCAAGAAGAACACTGCACCTGACTCCATCATTAGATGGATTCAGACACATACGAGTATTGGTTTATTAAGAAATTGTTCCAAATATACCGCAGAAGTCAGTGATTATTCTTGATAATTCTTCCTATCACTGCAGAAAATTTTTAAAAAATTCCAACGGCAGCATGGAAAAAGAACAATATCGTTGATTGGGTCCGTGAGAAACAAATACCAACCACTGACGATATGCTAAAAAAGGACTTGCGGTTTTGGGTATCACAAATTAAACCGCTGTATGATAAATGCACGATTGACGAACTTGCAAAAGAAAAAGATCATGAAGTTCTTTGATTACCACCTTACCACTGCGAGTTAAATCCCATTGAAATGGTATGGGCACAAGTTAATAACTGTATAAGAATGAATAATACCACATTTAATGTAAAAGATATGAAGGAATTAATTCGAAGAGCATATAGCACTGTAACAGTTGATAATTGGCAAAATTACATCAAACATATAAAAAAATATTGAAAAGTAAATGTGGATAATGGATAATTTGCAAGATGACATTGAAGAATTTATTATTCATGTAACAGATTCTGAAGATCGAAGCTATTTCTTTCTTAAATATTATTGTATTTTATGGAGATTTGTACGATTCCAGCTATTTTTGTTACAAAAGTGGAAACTCTTATTTGTTAAAGGATTATATATTTTACTTTAAATTTAATAAATTGTATAATACCCCAATTTCCAAATAAATGCTCGAAATGTAAATTACGTTAATGTTGAGTACTTAATAATAAATAAAATTATGGGCTGTTTCACTGATCCTTAAATGAATTAATTTTTATGTTTTACCATTTTCCTCAAAATATGCATTTTAACTGTCAGAAACACAAATAATGGAACTGGAAGTAATAATGTACAGTTGATTCGACGATTTGGCAACCGTGTTTCGAATTCTCATAAGCTCTGTACTGCATTCGGAGGTTGAGACGATCCATAGTACTGCTTATATCTTTACCTGGTCCTTGTATAATGTAAAAGAATGCCTCTTATTCAACAACGTGCGAATTTTCACCCCTTAACCGATTTCGAACTTGGCAGGATAATCGGCTTACAAGAAGCTGGATTATCCATCTGTAATGTTGTTGCTCACTACAATTCATCTCTGACGACCGCGTTTACGGCCCGGACGTCACTGACGCACCAATGATCACGAATTCGTTGGCTAGTGGCTCTTAGTGAACCGTTTCTCGTCAACAAGAGAAGTTGGAATTAGATTGAGATGTTTAATGCACCATCAAATTTCCAAACGCTGTGTATATCAAAGGACTCGATCTATTGCAATTAGATCCCACCGACCAAGTAATCAAGTACACCTCGCGAGAGGTGAGCTGATCATGCGTGTGCTTCATCACAACATCGTGCTGGTTCTGGAAGTCGAGTTATGAGGGGTCGCTATTTCGCAACTGACGAAACGATTCGATGGCGATTTGAGGCACTTCCGGTTTTTCGATTCTGTTGGCTATATGATGAATCTCGCGAGAGGTAAGCTGATCATGCGTGTACTTGATCACAACATCATGCTGGTTCTATAAGTCGAGTTATGAGGGGTCGTAATTTCGACACCGCCAAACGACTCGAATTGCGATTTGGAGCACTTCTGTACATTCGCCAGTTGCGAGACAGCGACTCCTCATGACTCAACTTCTAGATCCAGCACGATGTTGTAATCAAGTACACGCATGATCAAGTTACCTCTCGCGAGATTCATCATATAATTGCACGGCTAAAGTGATGTAACGAAAGCTTGAATTGAAATGATGAGTAGAAACGAGTTATTTTCAGTGACGAATCTGGATTTTGTTTATGGGTGTATGATAATCGCAAAATGGTCAAAAGACGTCCACGAGAAAGTAGAGACTTCCAGATTTCTGTACAGCGAGATCCGGCTTTTACTCCAGATGTTCCACGAAAGTAGATGTTTATTAGTAATTCCAGGAACATTAAATGCGATTCGTTACATGAATAATATTCTTCAACCAGTATTAATACGCCATCTGCAACAACTGGTAAATCTATTTTTCAAGCAGGATAATGCGCAGCCACTTAGCAGGAGGGTTACCATGGAGTTTCTGGTTAATGCTATTGCTGGTCACTTACCATGGCCTCCTCGTTCGCCGAATTTGTCATCAATATAACACGTGTGGGATATGACAGGAGAGAGGATCAATAATTTTTCAACAAAGGATTTTAGAAGCTTGGAATTGCACACCACAGTTGTGATTTATTCACTAATTTCAAGTATGCCCAATAAACTAGCTGAACGCGTAAGAAACAGAGGTGGATCGACACATTACTAATGCTTCTATGAATTGTTACCCTGAATTTTTCATTGTTTCTTAATACGATAAAATAGATTACATGTACATAAGTAGTAAAGTAGCAACAGTACAAGAAAAGAAAAGATGAAACAATAAAAATAAATGAAGTATAAGAAACGGTGGTATGGTGACAAACGAAATAAAATTAAGAAAATAATTCTTATAAAATCAACGAAATTACTGCTTCGCCAAATGCTGAAACAGATCCCCACTTTGCCCCTAGCAATCAGCTGTTACACTACTGGTAGTGGCAATAAGTTTTTGTTGTACCTTATGAATGTTATGTCATGCTCATAACTTCCCACCACGGATTTCGCTAAAGCACATTGCCTGCAACGGGTGAATCTCAAACAAGAAGCTTCGTGTTGAACCATCATTCACCGACTGCGACATGACTCGAGCGTTTGATTCTGTAGATCATAGTCTGCTAATGAGTAAGTTGCATTTGTATGGAGTTCGTGGAAATGTGTATGATCTCATGCCGGAGCTATCGAATAGACGGTAATATCTAGTATTGAAATCAATCAATAAATTCGTGATGTTAACTGTGGAACGTGGTGGTCGCATGAATCTGTGTTGGGGCCTCTTCTCTCTATTTGCTGCATCTTAGACATAAAGCTTTATGGAGGCGTAAAAGTGGTTTACGTCCAATAAATTAAAACCAAATAGAACTCAAACCACACACTGGGACTTTGGCGCTGATATAATGAAGCAGAGTACCAGTATTGAGGTTCTTGGGTTACTTGTAGACAGCAGACTTAATTAGTCTGGACGTATGGGGGATCTAGCAAAAAAAAAAGCTATTAAAGTAGAATTAAAGTTATTTCTAGTTATTTCGAATGGCGAAATGTAACATAATATATAAGGCAATATATAAGATGTTGACATATTACGGTATACATTGTACATACAGATATAACGGTACACAATCGCGTTTAACTTCTAAATCTAACTGTTGTAACTATAATAGAAACGTATAAAGTAAGTGAATCAATCATTCAATTGAAGGACTGTCTTGATATTATGATATACACGTATAAATGGTAAAGCTTGGACCTACTTTTAATTGTAAATTTACTTCAAGTGTACAAGAAAAGTCGTCTAACCCTCCATTTTCTTATCTTCAGGTATAATTTAACTGCAAAGAATAAAGGAAAAGTTCTTTCTTCCTCTGTAAGTTGTTAGCATTTCATATGCAGTGATAAATTGAAATGAAATATATTTCCATAGCGTGATAAAACGAGGAACATTTTTAAATGCCGAGATATCGAGTACAATTTATTACGTTTTACATAATTTCACGATAACATCAATTAAAATAAAGCTCGATTTTGACTATGAAGTATTGCGTTTTAAATTCCCAGGCGTGTTCAACATTGCAAAATAAGGCCGCTTAAAAACTATTTCGCGCTTCATTAATATTCCGAAACGTATTACTGCCAAAATTTTTCTCAGAACTATGAATATTAAATACGCCGGTGTTACCCTATACACACATTTTCATATCCAAACAAACCAACAGGCAAACACCAAAAGAAAACAAATACAGTGACGTTTCAAAGTGTTTCCTACTGTCCGAAAAACTATTATGTACGTGCTACACAGAGGAAATATATTTAGAGATAATTTACAATTCATCAGATAGCCGGACGGGCAACAACTATTTTGGCGTTTGTTTTGTTTACAAGAAACTAATCTGCCGCTGTGATGACGAGGAGTGCACGGAAAATTCAGTAGCTGCTAGCTCTCCTTCACCCTTATGTTCGAGGGTATATACATACATAATGGAAGAGGATTGGTATTGTCGCTACTTGCTGGTTTAAATGTGAAAGAGAGGCGGTTGCGACAGGGCCGGAATAGGAGGAAAGGGGCGAAGTTAACTAAATAAAACATGTGCGATACATTGCGGTTATAGATATTATAGATTTTCAGTATGTAATCTGATAAAAGATATGTGAAAGCATGTTCTTTTAAATATTATGTTCTCCTTTTCGTAATTTAATGGGACTGTTATTTATTTATATACATATATGTCTTTACTCTCTCTTAATAATATTTCTTTAACTTTCAAACAGATCAATTGTAAAATGTATATACTGCAATGTTTCAAATTGCTACAAATTAATGAATTTTAAATAATATAAACTTGGATTCCTCGTTATGTCAAATTGCCACAAGCCGGGAAACTTCTGAGTGACAATTATTTGACACCTGATAAATTTATTGTAATATGACTTAATCAACAAACTGTCATCTTTTATAATATCAAAAACCTAATGATGTATTGAAAATATAATTTGAAAATGTTACTATCACAATAAATACGTACATATAATTTTAATGAATAAATTAAATTGTCAAATACCTTAACTACCCTTTGTATGTGTGTGTATGTATTATGTTCCACCCTGTTCTTTCTTCTTATACCACTGTCACTAGTACCAACTCCTTCAAATATTTCCTACCATACTTCCAATCACCCCTTCCTTTACAATCGTTCTCTCACTACCCTTTTTATACCGCTCACAAGCTTTACTTTTTCACTTTTACAGTTTGTTGACTTTTTCTTCAATTCATTACTCTCGCAACAATCTCAAATATTCCCGTCACCATCACAACAACGGGCTATTGCTATTATGTACTGTACCGGGATGTAAATGCTATGTTGACGGCTTCCATGCTGTATTATAGCGAACGGTTTTCCTCATCGGTCTCCAGATTCTATGGTGGCAACTTGGGCTGGGTTAACTGCACTGACGTTTCGTTCTTCGTCTGATAGATGCGTGATGTAATTATAAAATTACTCCAAACCCTTCTGTTGTGCTGCGTTGTGTAATGTTTTTATGTTAAACTGCAATATATAAAAAAAATTAAGTATTCTTTGATTTTGTAACATTTTGATACCCATCATTCGTCCCTCGCTAGACTATTATTCCCCCCAGAACAGAGTTCGCCTTTACCGCCTAATCCTCGGATATTAATGGAAACTAATATTAAATTCAAATAACAACCGCATAGGTGGCAGTCCTTTACGCATTTAGTTAACCCTGATGATAAATAATTTAACGTTAGCGTCAGTGTTCGCTGCACACAAATCTAAGTAAGTTAACAATGTATTTTGAAAGCACCGCAAGATGCTGCATGTACATTTACATGTATATTTACGAACTTCACTTTGTCCTTAAACAAAAAAGTTTTGTAAGAATGTAGATTTACATAAAGCTAATATTACCGTCGTTAGCCTTGACTATAAAACATGAGGCCATTCTTTGGGCTTCATGCCAAGTGGGCTTTGCTTTCATTCCATACTGTAGGAATTTCGTCATTCCGTTTCGTGTTTTGGGTCTGCCTCTTTTCTTCCTTCTTGGCGCTTCTGCTTATCCATATGTTTTTCATTTGTTTTATCTCGCTCATTTGTCACAATTTTCCGATCATGATGTATTCCGTTTCTAGTTCCTCTCCTACTGTGTTGCTTCTGACTTCGTCTCTCCTAGTTACTTCTTTTACTTTCCTTAAGTATATCATAACAATCCCTTGTATTTTGTCGGTATTGGTCTAAATAATCCTCTATATATCGCGAGCTTGGGCTTCCTGCTTTCCTCTCTTTCCATGGTGCACTCTTGGTACATTCGTTCGTTTCTGCATGTTCTATATTACCCTCACGGTCTATACGGTTAGATATCTGTCAGCGTCAACCTGTTCTGAATTTTCATTGTCTACATCTATACATAGTTTTCCATTTCTGCCTATAACCATGACTTTCATTTTATTGTTTATCTATTTTTCGTTTTCCTAGCTTCCTTACCGCATTATTAATCCTTCTTGTAGGTCACTTTCATTTGACGCACATGGTGTGTAACTCCATTGGTATTAATCTGTCAAATTCCATGTTCACTTGCCAACTCTTTCTTCCATATCTGCATTAACATGATCCATAATCATGATAATTAGACCTTCTTCAATCTGAAATGATTACACTGGTCAACAAAATTTCAGATTTATTTTGCCCCACGAGGTAAAGTGGGTGAACTTGGTAGTACTTGTTACAGTTATTTCATATCTGTTTTCAGAATTTTTCTATCAGGCAGGGTTTCAGGGTGACAGCGCAATGAAATTTTGTGAAAGTATATATTATAATATGTGTATAAATCATGAAAAAATAACGTACACAGTGATATATTAACTTGGAAAATGTGCGGACATATGACTTTCGGTTGTACTTTGAATCAGAAACATCTCTCTACAGCGTCCAGCAATAGTTTACCAACATAGCAGGGCTCCATTTGCCTTGGTATCATCAGCACTTTCATCGTCGGTTAGTGTCATGCTTTGTGGAGGTTCAGGCACAGGTAATTCCGGACTGTGAGGTACTGGTCTCACTGCAGATTGAATATTAGGACATTTTACAGTATGTTTGGATTTAGAAGTCATGCCACTTATATTTGTTAGACAAAAATATCAATCGGTAATATGATCTGATGGTTCCCCACAAATCATAGGAATAGCAAAAGGCATATGTCGTTTACCATTTGCCCACGCTGTAAGAAGTCTGACACACGTAACACAGCAAATATGGGGATCCCAGCTTTTGTCTTCATCACCTACTTTACACTTGAAATGCTGCTCATGGCACCTTTTAAGGAGAGGTGTGAAAGACCGTTTTTTTTAATATTTAAATGCCAATTCGCCGCAAATGTAGCAAAAAGAGTTCGGGTTGTTTACACATTTCCTTGGCATGTTAACAAGTGATCAAATATTCACGGGTTCACTACAAAAGCTTGAACGCAGCACAACGCAACACTCTTTAAAACGTTAAGAACTTCAGCGTATATGTTCAATCACCGAGCTCTAACCAACAACTGAAATAACAAGAGTTGGTGTCTAGGAATGGGAAATGCAGGTCTTAACAAGTCAAGACATGTTCAAAGATTAACCCTTGTATGCTGCTTGATTAGTTCCGAGCTCTAGCCGACAACTGAAATAACGTCAAGAGATGTTCTCTCATACTACATATCTATGCATGCATATTTTAGGTAAATAAGCGAATATCCTGGAACATGATGGAGAAATTCTGAAAACATAATTGATTTCAGCATGCAAAGGTATATGGGATTTTTGTGCTTGGGACAAACATCTTGTTAACCAGTGTTATCTTTATATAAACTTCTTTTGCATGTCCTAATTTTTGGCTTATTCTTTCTTTTTGGGTTATGGTTCTCTGTCAAATGCTTTTCTAGATTCAGGAATGCAAAGTATATCAACCTCCGCGGCTCTCACCCTAGCGTTCTGCCTAATTCCTTTTTATTCTGAAAATGTGGTTTTGAGTGCTTTGTTCCTTTCTGAACACGCCTTGGGCCTCTGCTAGTTGTCCTTCTATGTTGTATATTCACGCAATTTTGAGACTGTACTTCGAGCGATCCCTTATTGGCGTTTTTAAAATATTGATGTAAATTTTTCAGTAATTAGGGTAACTTTTATAGTTACCTTTTTTTTTCACACTAAGATAAGTTGCTAATGGTTAGGGCAGGTTAGTTATTATAGTTATGTTCATTTCTTTTTGAAGTAGACTAATTTTGTAACGCATAAATTTAGTTACTACTTACGATTATTACTTACATTTATGGCTTTTAAGATTCCTAAATACGACCCTGCGTCCGACGACGAAGACGGAAATAATGCGGGGTTAGTGCGCCCCTCGTATCCGGCGTTTAACTAAGACGAATCCTCCCTTATCAGCAACCGACAGAGATTGTCACGGCTCGCTGTCATATCGCGCGACCTCCGAGTCTCTGTTTATCCAACGGCGCGCGCCGGGCCGTGAGTTTTAAGCAATTGGTTATCGGATTAGCGTTATCTTAACGATATAGACGCCGGAGTAGCTATCGCCCTCGCGACTCCCCTGTCGACATCGTCAACGGGAGGACAAACGCCGTTCGCGCACCCCTCGGGTGGGCAGGGGCAACAGGGTTGAGGCGTTCGATCTCCTTTTTCGTACGCGAATAAAGCTGCGATTTCGTCGTATTACACGAACTGGTACCTCGGTGAATCTTCCATATAAGCAGAGACTGTGAAAGAGAAGCGCGGCGGTTGTTAAATTCGCGCACGAAATGTTTTCGATACGATGATATGGCAACTGGATAGGGGAATATGTGTGCCGTCCTAAGTGCGTGGAGTTTCTTTGCTAGTCTACGATCCTGTCGTAAAAGAGAAACGGTAGAGGCTCTCGAGCTAAAAAGCAGATGCTGATAGATGAAATTTTGAGAGAGGATATCTCTATCTGCAATCTATACGTACATACTTTGAAACGTAGCACAAAATTTTCGCTTGTATGTCTTGACACTTTCTGAGGTTCCTGAAAAAAAATATTACTTTTATTACAATCTTTTATACGTCCAAATGCACTGATTGTTCATAACAAAAATGATTGATTAGTTTTTTGAGTAGTAGAAGAATACTAAATACTTTCTAGTAGCAATGCAAAAATATTTAATGTTCATATGCATTTTTCACCTACTACATACTTAATTTATAAAAAAAAATTTATAGTTATATTACAAAAGTAGTACGTTTACAAACTTTCTGTAAAACCTTCTGATTCAGTAGCACTAATTACGTTTGGCTGTGATGATTTAAAAAGAAAACTTGTATCTGGTGGAATTAACACATTCAAAACATCCTTCAAAATATACTTACTTTCTTCTTGAGTACTTTCCTCATGCCAGTAATAAAGAGATCCGATTTTATCAAATCTTTAGGTCCGGTTCTACAGTGACAGTTTAAACGGAAGCGTACTTTAACCGTCCACTTAGCTCAAGTCAGGGCTAAGCTGTGACTTAGACCAAAACGAGTGTGGGTGGTTTACTAAAACGACGCGTTGCATGAGAAGTATAGTATTGGTAGCAGTGAAAGTTACAAAGAAAGGTTATGCTCACATTTACACCCGCTTCGCAAGTGGTTTTGCTTGCTTTTAGATTATGTTTGTTTGTGAGTTTGACATTTTCAGTGTTATAAGTAGTATTTTGTTTGTCGAATGGGATAATCAAAGTGACTAAAGGTTAGGTCAGTTGTTTAAATTGCGTTTGATTTGAATAAGTGAAGTTATTATAACACCAAAGGTTCTAACCCCCTGATTATCATTAGGTTTGTTTGTATGTCTTATCGAAGTTACTCCGAGCTACTCGTAGTATTTTTTATAAGTGTAAGTTAAGTTAAAATAGAAACAAATATTTTAGGATGTTGGTACTCCAAGCACATCCAATAAACCGATTGATTAATTTAAATATTTTAATGTACTTGCCGTATAATTGGTTTTTATAAAAGGGCGAAAAGATTCAGTTCAAATGCCAATAATGTGAAAAGTACGTTGCAATTAAAATGATAAACTGTTTCAAATGCTAGATATAATTACTTCTGATCAAAGCTACTTTACAAATTGTTGCTACTGTTTTAAAATACGAATGTTTCTTTTATTTTTTTTATTTGAATACAATTTCAATATTTCTATACTTGTAAATATTTTAATGTTTAAACTAAGTTTAGATGATGGTTACTGTCATTTTCTTATGTACTACGGTGCTAATCGTTTTTACACTATCCTTTATGTTAAATAGAATTTGTAAACACATATATCAACATTAAAAGGATGATAAGTAGAGTAGCTCAATAAGCGCCAATAGCCAGTGGCGGGCGGATAAAAGTTTACACCTCAAATAAATGGTCAGAAATAAATTATAATATGCACTCAAACACTTAAGAGTATTAAGGGTCTTCCGTGAAATTTCTGCTGGTCGTTTTCGCGATGTACATGTCTCATTGAGACTCGCAGCTATACTGGCGGTTGTATTGAATCGCCGCCACTGCCCGTTGGCGCAAGTGAGCAACTATAATGATGTGTTATATGAAGTAAATTCCAATGCGCAAGTATCGTTTAAATTTTTTATGCATCATTACTAAATTAACGTGACAAATTATAGCTAGGCGCAAACAGCGGGTATAATTAAAACCAAAGTACTAACCAGAAATTAAGGTTGTTATGTTAAAAATATTTCATTACCTGTAAGTAATAACGAGCTCTATAGTTTGCGACAAATTGTGTCTTTCCTTGTCGGTCCATCGCGGTGCAATATTCGAATACTGTTTACCTTTCAGCCTAAAGTAATAATTGGAACATGCAGTCGTTTTTATTCTTAGGGCCTTTGCTAACAACTGATCTATTCCGTCCCTCTGTGCAACGTACATATATAGTCCTGAAATCTACTAACTTTATTCCCACAAAATAACGGTCAGCACCATCGAGTAGTTATAATTTAAGTAATTGCTGAAGCAGATTTACGAAAATACATAAGGTAATCACGGGAAGATTATGTATGCTTTAATGTTTGAGTTGATTACATGGAGATTTCAAAAACAGTATTTCAATTTCCTTTTCACATAACCTTAGAACTAAATCAAAAAATATCCTCACCAGCTAACCTCCCTCTGGTCATAGGTGTGCTGATGAGCCCCGTATCCTCACCAGCTAGTGAGTCAATGACGTATTTCGGCAACCAACTCGTAATTTATATATTCTACTAGTGCTAACTCATAACTATACTTAAACTCATGTGTTGCTGATGCGGTGTTCTTGGCCATTCCTCTTGAGAATATTGCTTACCTATAAATTCAAAAAGACACATAAGAAACCCGTTAGAAGACACAGAAAAGTCAAAAACTCAAAAGGTAACAATGTGTGCGAGAAAAATACTGCCTCAGATTGTATTGTCGTGTAGGGTGTATGATTCTACAAGAGTGCGTAATGGAGAGCATTCGTATTAGAAGGTATTGCTTTAAAAAACACAATCTATCATAGGTAAAGTTTCAAGACATTATTTTCTTTTTCTGTATCTCCAAAATAATGTAAAAAAGATGGTAAAATCAAGGCAAATAAGCATGATACGATATACAAAAGTAGAAAGCGTAATAACGTGCTTAAATATAAACATAAATAGCAAGAACTAAGGATGCCTGTGCAGGTGACAAGGTTGTATGCCTCCTCCCGAGAGGGTGCATTATAACCTGTACCCCCCGAAGATCCCGGTAGCCGACTTTGGTTTCGACATAAATCATTGTTTTTATTACCATGGCAATTCAGGTATTTAAAAAAATGCTTTAAAAGCCTGTTATGTAATATGTGGATGGTAAAGATTAATTCCACCACTGAAAGTAAATGTTGAAAACAGTAAAATTAATTATAAAATATATGGGAGCATGATAATAATAATAAAATTTCCAATTCGGTCTAGTAGTAAAATATAGTTATTTAGTAGAGGCAAACTAGATTGGTATACTATTATTTAGGTCGTGAATTTCTTATTTACAAATTGGAGTAACTGACAATTTGAATCACAACTGAAAGAATGGTTGATCCTGGGAGGTAGATTTATGTAACTAAAGCACGACTTAATTATTTTTTATTAATTATTTTTAAAAATGTACTTTTACTGTCGGTGTCAATTTTAATCAAATCAAAACTTGGATTCATGTAAATAAATAATAATCAGCGAGACATGAAACCACCACTCTGCTGTAACTAGGGAACTTTCTGACGACGTTGGTGGAAATTTATTGCGTTCTAGAAAGCAGCCCTTGTCAAGACAAGGGGCTATTGTCACCAAAGAAAACACTTTGACATTAAATACGTCTTTTATTTTCAGTAACATGTCATTTATGTAAGTTATTTTTTTCCTTTTCAAAGTTTTTTTTTGCTACAATAAATGACAACCGACGGAGGGACCGGTACGAAGTTGAAATATGACTTGGGATATTTATTAATAATGTCGTATATACCGAAAATTGGTGTTCAAAATGAAGAAAAATCAATCCTATTGCAGATAGAAGGCGTTTATGAGCAAAAGAAATAAAAGTTTTATGATTTTCCTTCTTTATCGCAGGGAGAGGTATTTTTATCCCTTTCAAAAACCTAAACGATCACCTTTATGGAAATAATAATAGAAAATAAATCAAATCTAGGCCCTCGTTTAAAATCTAACCTACAAAAACATATTTTTATGAATTGGTGGCCGACTTTATTAAATTCTATCGTGACATATGCCCCAGATCACATTCTCTTCACCGTTCCGTATTTTATAATTTCAGGGGTGCATTTTTCTCTGGCTAAAACTGGGGGCGGCTACCCTCGGTCTCACTTTCACACCAGTAACCACAGTACGCTTGGCGTTGGGACGCTAATGTCTCTAATCTAGTAAGGGAAGTGCATTTGCAGTTGGTCGAACATTCGACGGAGGTCGTTGCGAAAATCATAGGACGACGCTTACCCTTTTTTTCGACGGAAGAGACCCTCGTGTGAAAGGCATCCGTCTACGTTTATTAACTTAAAGTTTAGATTACAGTCAATTGGGCAGATTAGATGTTATTAGATATGGATTGAGGGTGTGTTATATAATGTGCATTAAAGAAGATTAGCGGGTATTTAAAGGATGGAAATAGAGATATACCCAGATTGAGTTTATAACATGCCTTCCCTTTAATTAATTATTACGTACTTGACGATATTAATGACACCTTTCAATGCAATTGAATGTGTTGTATAATTTCGTTCTAACAGTTAAAATGCACCTTTTGAGAAAAACGTTAAATATGAAAAAAAACATAGTTTTTTTATTCAAGCATCAGTGAATGAGTCCATAATTTTATTTATTATTACTCAATATTAACGTAATTTGCGTTTCGAACATTTATTTGGGAATTGGGGTATTATACAATTTATTAAATTTAAAGAAAAATATATAACCCTTTATCAAATAATAGTTTCCACTTTTGTAACAAAAATAGCTGGTATCATACAAATCCCTATATAATACAATAATATTTAAGAAAGGAATAGCAATTACACACACATATCGCTTGCTTCAACTTTTAGTCAGTCGATGAACCAGTTTGATCTTCAGATGATAACGAATCTGTTACATGAGTAATAATTTCTTCAATGTCATCTTGCAAATTATCCACTATCCACATTTTCTTTTCAATATTTTTTACTTGTTTGATGTAATTTTGCCAATTATGCCAATTAACTGTTACAGTGCTACATGGCCTTCGAGTTAATTCCTGCATATCTTTCACCTTAAATGTGGTATTATTCATTTTATACAGTTTCTAACTTGTGCCCACACCATTTCAATGGGATTTAACTCGCAGTGGTATGGTGGTAATCCAAGTTTTATTTACTGCATGCCCTGTATTCACCCACGATTCATCAATATATATTGTAGTTCGACCTGAAATAATTAAAGTTACAGAAATATCAAATAGCAAGAACTATTCTTTTCTAAATTTCTTGATCTCTCGTAAGTATCTGTGCCTCCGCCGAATAATGTCGTCTCGTTCGATGAGTATACTTTCACGTCCTACTTTTTTTAAATTGGAAACCCATATCGTGTAACAATCTATGTAACGTTGCTCGACTGAAGTTAGGGAGATCATCATCAGCATTGACAGCAGCAAGATTTGCATTTAATATAGGTGGCATATTTTGTATAAAGAAAACTATGCACTTTACGTCGAATAGGTGCTTGCGTGTTCTCATCATGTTTGAAATCGGTCATTTAGTTGTATGCCTTTCCTTTTCTCGGGGTTTTTTGGACTTGATAGTGAACCAGTTTGTTGCTGTTCACAGTTTTATTAAAATAATTTAAAACATTTGCTATCACACACTTCTGCTTCAGGCTAAATTTTTCTCTCTTAAGCCGTTTTCTCCCTACAGGCTCTATTAATGCAGTGAAAACTGTGATTAAATGTATAGGTAATAAGATTTCTAAAAATTAAGAAAAATATCCATATTACCCTGCGCACGCTCGAAAAGGATGGAAACGTTGTGAAAAGAACGATTTGTACAACTATATATAAACAAATTAACGTGGAATTTAACTAAAAAATATTTTAAAACTATGAGGATGACGATTGACAGCAGTTGACGCTAATAGACAGATAGATAGGGATCGTTGCCGACGCCAACATATGTAAATAGTTGCAACATAGCAATCGGAGGTGAAGATAGCGCTAATGACAGCAACTGGGATAGTAAGAGATAAAAATTGTCATTATATCTCATACTGCATTTGGAGGTTGAGACGATCTATAGGAAACTCCATATCAGTTGGAGCAGAATCTCTTTAGAAAACTGTCCTAACCCCAAATACTTGGGCGTCACACTATGTGGAACCATGACATAAAAACGGCACTGCCTCAATACGAAAGTAAAAGTCAATGCCCAAAACAATATTATTTGTAAAATTGGGGAGCTAGTCCAGAGAGGGGCCCTCAAAATTTCAGACACCT
This sequence comes from Osmoderma eremita, assembly GCA_031763485.1. Lineage (NCBI taxonomy): Eukaryota > Metazoa > Arthropoda > Insecta > Coleoptera > Scarabaeidae > Osmoderma > Osmoderma eremita. Next base: position 554,938 of record JARFOC010001072.1, on the reverse strand, counting down.
TCTGTCGCGCTGCCTTCGAATATATGTGCTCGGCCTGATACAGATCAGCGCACGCAAGGCAAGTTGATGACGAGACTAGTTGCCTGAAACCTACACCTCTAGACACACCTTTCAGCAAGTACTAATTATTGTATTCCATACAATATTTTGTTACAATATGTAATTTTTTAAATTGAATAGATACTTTATATGAAAGAACTAACTAACTGACTAACTAACTAACAAATGCTCATTAATTCTATCGGCTGCTATTTACTTGAAAATTATAATACAGAATGACTGGGATAATATGAAAAAGAGATATTTCCAAACTGTTAGAAAAGTCTTTGAGGGTTTTGGTTCAAAAAGGTTTTGAAACGACATAATTAATTCAGGCTTTCCTCTCTAGTTGTAATTCTAATTTCATTGTGTTCTCAAAAATATATACCAACAACATTTTAATATCTGATTGTCCAAAAATAATTAGCTCTCTACCTTTTTTTCCGGAGGCAGTTCTAAACCAACACAGCGCAAGGTGACATCAGATAGGGTAACATTAAAGCCTCAATAATCCGACAATCAAGCGCGCACAAAACGCGACGTAAAACGAAACAACAAAAACCTGTTATAGATATGAACGCGCAACAAACGTACGGAAAACCAGCAACGCGAAACGGCCACACAAAAGCTGCCCCTTCTCGCGTACCAACCCGTCATCCACCCTCCGTACGCCAAAATTAGAGGTACATATAGGCATTCACCTATGTTCATCACACACGAACGAGAGATAGGGTAATTTTAATTCGTTCTGTTTTACGTATACAAGGGGATACCCCCTTTTCGAACAGGGGAGTTTGGGCGAGCACAACCACGCGAAAAATGAAAAATATTAGAGAGCGCGCAGATAACGCAGATATCACCAGGCAGAATAAAATTGTAACCCCCTTTTCGGCATCGCTCCGTAGCTAGTGAAATCGTACCCCAATCCGCTCTTTTTTTGAAATATGGGGGCTGGTTGGGCGCTTTTCAAAATTTACGTTCCTTCGGGTGGTTGGAGATTGCCATCCTGTACTCGAACGGCGATAAGTGCCAACCGCAATGTAAATTTTAGAGAAATATTTTGACAGTGATGGAGGTAGATGTATACATGAAACCAAAATTACCTTATTTTTCGTGATTACAGGGGTAAGACTTCGTTTGAATAAGATTCCATACTTGTTGCTACCCTAATAATCATTCCTAGTGTTTACCTTAACTACGAACACACCCAAGTACTATTAGATCAAACTAGGAGCTATACTAGACGTTATACGGAAAGATTTTTATGCAGAATCCGTCAGTAAACTTTTAAAAAATAAATCCAAGCAAATTTTAATTTTTCCATTAATATTTAAAATACATGTTCTTTAGTGAGTAAAATACGCCATTTTTTCTCTAGTAGCAGTTATTAGTTATTAATTATTAGTTATTAGTTAGTAGTTAGCTGTTAGTAGTTAGTAGTTATTAGTTATTGCAGCTTCCATGATCCGATTCCTTGGACCTGTTAAATGGCCACCACGATCTTGCGATCTAACGTAAAATACCCTTGCCACGTCGGGTGGTAAAGGTACTCACTTGAGGTGGCAATATTATTTCTTGTGTTGGTTCTACTATTTCCGTATGTTATTATTTTATGCCATTCTAAATCGTACAGTTGGTAGTAAACATTGTCGCGCAAAGTAAAATTTAATAATGTAAACAACAATTGAATTTTATAGTGATGACTAAAGAAGCGAATTTCGCGCTGCGTGCCTCAGTAATAATATAGTCTCCGATAGGGATGAACATATATCAGGCGCGGTGCGTATTTCTTGCGATTTAAAGATTTTTGTTACTGCTGTATGTATCTGTAATAATGCTGCAGTTACAGTTCGAGAAAACGACCATTGACCAAGTGAAGCCGCTTAAAAGGTGTTTCACCACGTTTTACAATGTTTTACTTCTCTTCGAAATTCCATGTTTATAATAACATCATCTTTCTTAGATCTCTCATTTCTACTTATTAGTTCTCTTGTGTATTTATGGAACTTTTTTATGCTCGACGAAAGTGTTTGTTATAACTAGATTTTTGAATATGCAATTCTCAATTCGTTATCGTCCATTACTATTTATAATATCTTCTCCATCATTACCTATTGTTTTCCCTACTTCTTCATCCTTTCTTCCCACACTTCCGTTTAGATCTCCCAATATTATTAATCCTCCTTTAATTTCTTCTGTCACTTCGGATAGTTGGTCCCAGTATTCTTCTTTACTATTACTTTTCTCATCTTCGTTTGGTCCATATGTTACTATAATTGTTACTTTCATTGTTTTGTCAATTTCTAATTCCATCATCAAAATTCTTTGTGAGGCTGCCGTCCATTTTCGTATATATTTTATATGGTCTTTTTGAATGTAGCAAGCAACTCCTTCGCTGGCTCCTTTTTCTTTTTTGACCCCACCGTATATCAACAAATGCCTTCCTGTTAACGTTATTTCTTCTACCGCTTTTCTTTTCGTTTCAGTAATACTCTATATATCTATACCAACCTTCTCTAGTTCTTTCACTAATTCGTCTTCCTTTTCTCTTAAACTTCTAACGTTCAAGGTTCCGATTTTCCAAATATTTTTTTTCCTTTACACTTTTATTACTCATTACCATGTTCCTATCTGCTTTCCTGATTAGTTCAACTGAACAAGTTTTGTCTCCCAATTTCCTTGCCCATTCTACTTTTATTGTTACGTCCAGTTTCTTTTGTATAAAACTTTCCATTATCTCTTTTAGTACTTTGGGGTTGCTTGTTTCGATTTTTATCCCTTAGATCACTATGATTTTTCTTCTCTTCTCTCGTTCAAATTTTATTTTCTCGTTTGATATCATTGCTCCTTGTTTCAACCTATTAATTTCATTCATTGCCTCTTCGTCAATACCTTTCAATTGCTCTATCTCTTCCTTATATTCACTTTGCTCATCTCTCAGTTTTTTTTATTTCTTCCTGAAGTATTTTTGTCTCTTCGTTGTTATAGTGCCGGTCTCTTTTAATTCAATTATATTTTGTCAATATATTTACACCGCAAACACAACAACTAAGCCACTATTTCGTTCTAACCATACCCTGGGATCTTAAATGGGATGGGACGGAATATAGGATTTACGCACTATCAAAAAACAGATGTCACGCTATTCGAATCAAGTATTATCTAACATATACAGTTATTCTAATTTATCGATAAATGAATTGTCCATTATGATCGTTTGTTTGTTTTCTGTCTGGTGTCGATGTTCTTGATTATCGTTTGTGTATATTCAATTGCGTTTTGTGAGTTTTTTATTCTTTCTATACGACAGTTATACAGTATAGTGTGTGTATGTATATTGTAAATAAGTACTTCATTTTAATAATAGGATAGCAGCTTTGTTTATATATTGCTTATATACTACCATAAACAAAGATAGCAGTATCTATGTTAATATTATTGTACAGGTAAGAATTCCTGGGAATTTCCT
>JARFOC010001072.1:510424-531724 GCA_031763485.1 Osmoderma eremita | reverse complement strand
TTGTTAAAGGATTATATATTTTACTTTAAATTTAATAAATTGTATAATACCCCAATTCCTAAATAAATGTTCGAAATCTAAATTACGTTAATGTTGCGTAATAATATATAAAATTATGAGCTTTTTCAATGATTCTTGAATAAAAAAATATTTTTTTATGTTTTACTGTTTTCCTCAAAATATGCATTTTAACTATCAGAAACCAAATAGTGGAACCGGAAGTAATAATGTACAGCTGATTCGACGATTTGGCAACCGTGTATCGAATTATCATACGTTCTTTGCTGGATTCGGAGGTTGGGACGATCTATAGTAATAGAATACTTCTTACAAAATAGTCGAGAAGGTGTGGGATTATAATATATTGTAGGAGGTTGTAGAATTGGGCGTGTTCCAATGTGTCATAGACTATGTTCTATTCTATTTCTTTCACAACCTCTTAGGGGTAGCATTATTTTCAGAGAAATACCGTTATCTTAGTAAATACAATAGTTAACATCCACGATAAGTAGCATAACCTAATATTTATTTATTCAATGAAAAATCATTCGAAACGTGTTTTGGCAACCACGCCACATAAGACGTCATTCAAAATCAATGACGTGCATCGATCTTCATCCTGCCTGTCCTATAGTCGGTGGAACTCGCAAACGTGGGCGATTATTAAAAAGTAAGGGACCTAAAAACTGCTGAAAAACTTCTAAAGATGCGTGAAGAGTGAATTAAATGTTTCACAATCTGAAATATGCCCAGTAGGTACCGATTAAAAAAAATCTGAACTTTTAACTTATTCCAATCGTATTAAGCGTATTTTAGTACTTGATCGTACCTTTTTCTAAGAGCGATCCTCTTCTTTCTTTATTCTACACAATTCTATAAATTCCCAGGCCACTCGGTCTAGTTGATTAGATAAATTAACAACCTGTGAGCCTCGTGTATTAGTTTCCAAGCGGGACGCTTCGAATCACACGTAATTTCCTATCATTAATTGGGTGCAACTGAGAGCAATGAAATTAGGAACGAACCAGGGATTACCAGTGCATTCATATACATACATATACGTAGTTTCACCTTAGATTTCTGGGATATGTGTACGAGTGTGCGCTAGGGGTGATGCCTAGAATATCGTTATCTTCCTCCAATATACCCAGTAAAGTGATCCTTGAATTTCGTTTAATTTATTATCTTGTACGCTTGTATATAATAATAAAAGTATACCCAGCAATGAAGTAGTAAAATGCTTTTATTACTTCTTTACGCTCTGCTGGGTAAATATGTTTTAGAAGCATTAATACCGCTCTTCTCCTGAGATTTACGACTATAATAAAATTGCATTTTATATAAATTGAGTGCTGTGTATATTATACATATATAAATTGACCAAGCCAAGATGTTTCTGTTATAGTAAGTAGAGATTACATGTTACAAAACTCTAGAATTGCAACTTTGGTTTTAATTTTTTTACTACTGTTACATTAACATCATCACTCATTTTCAAACCTAACCTATAATGGCTTCAGAAACTCGTATCCAAAAATAAGGTTTTGTGATAAGATTTGTGTTGATTACACATTAAAAAATGATACATGGTGGAAATAAAGTTGTCTGGGGAGGTAAAATACCTTGGGGTCATTCTTGACCCAAGGTTTACTTGGATCAGACACTTCAGAGAGGCAAGACCAGGGCAGAGACAACATTTATGTTGGCGAGCAGAATCAGTGTAAAAACAATGCGGACAGCAGCAATGGAATCCCTTCTAAACCTCCCACCACTTCATGTCGTATGAAGTAGAATACGGTATTCGCAATTGGTAAAATCCCAGAGCAGCAGGTATGCAGAATTGATGCACAACAAGATCCCAACCCCAAAGTGACATTAAGACTGGCTTGGAAATGCATATGAAAACAGAATATTCTCGCGAAATGCAATAAAGTTAACTTTGTTGCGGGTGCTTTGACACCCGGGAATCGTAGGCTATGAAAAAGAATGGGAATGAAAAGGAATGGGTTCAAGAGAAAAACAAGGAATACTGGAAAAATACAATCAGGCAATGTCAATCCGTATTGATGGTCGTTTAAAATATTACTCTTTTCTAAAAACTTTAACAATCTGACAGCCATGACCTTTTCAAATATTGAAACAAAAGAACTTAATAATGCTATTGGACGAAAATTAGTTAATAGCTGCTCATTTCCACCCTTTAGTAAAGGTTTTATTTTAACTATTTACCTTCTGCCACCGAATGATTAATAATTTGAGTTAAAGGCACCGCAATTTCATTTATAGATTGTTTTAGCACATTAGTGCTTATTTCATCATTTCCAAAAGAATGTGTATTTTTGAGTTGAGTTACAGTATTGGTAAATTCGAATTCGCAAACAGGTTCAAAGAAAAAGTCATACTGGAATGAGTAACAGTATTTTCAGATGGAGGTTTCTGATTCAATGGTAATAAGCTGTCCGAAATTTTATTAAAGTAATTATTGAAATATTCTGCCACCAATTTATGATCGCTAGTAATCATTTTCACTTAATGCAATGTTCATACATCTCCGCGGGTTGCTAGAGTAATTGTTTATAATATTCCAGGTCGTTTTATTCTTATTCAAAGGATTATTCATAAGATTGTTATTGTAAGATAACTTCCATAATCTTTTTATATGTTTCTTTTTGTATATTTTATATTATACGTACGTACATTGATCTGTGATACTAGTAGTAATAAACTAGTAAAGTAAAATAGTACTAATAAACTGAACAACAATAATATTCCTTCTGCCCTATATGGTTTGTTATAAAATTTAGCTGCATTAGCAATTATTGAATTCCGTGTCTAATGAAATTTGTTAGATGCGTGTACTGGCAGAGCTAAACACTCTCCATTGCAATGACAAATCTTTAATAAACATATTACAACTATATTTGCTTTAATGATATACATTCCATCTTATATGATTTTCGTTGGCGATTATTTCTAAGTCTAATTTACTGGAATTTAGGCAAATTCAAGGACTTGTTTGCTGATGTTATCTCTTCTTGTCACACCTTTAACTGCCTTTGACACCTCTGATTCTAGAATCCGAGGTTTATCAACATATATAGGAATAAGCTGTAATATCTCAAACAAAAATTATGGCTTTGAGATAAGACACTGCTAGACGTAAAAAAGTGAAAAACAAAAATAACGACATATGGGTTGTCACGTCACTTAATTTCACTAAATTTAATTCCATCTACGCCACTACAAGAAACCCCCAAAAAAGAGAGGCAACTAAAATTTTACTAGCTGGTGTAAGTACGGATCCAAGAGTTGGGTGAAGACCTAAAAATATTTTAGCAGAATTCAGGCGTTAGAGATTTATACGCTATGTAAAGCATTGCACTCGAGAAGGCAGAATTCGCAAAGAAATTATCAGGAAGCATCTAGGTCTTGCATGTCTTAACGCGAAGATCTACCATTGATCTCGCCGACTGGATGAGGCGAATCAAACATAATAGGAGAAGACGAAGTATCGAAAATCTATTACCAACATCCACATACTATAGTCATGTCGCGCACTGTCAAAATCATCAACCAAAAAGCATTTTTAAGCGACGATAGAATACCTCCCCACCCCCCACTAATTCGAGCAGCCGGAAAATTCAACCACATTCACGGTAGCCTAACTTTGCATGAATAATGTTTCGTCGTTGTCGACCGCAGCATGTTAATGGGGGAAGGTGGAAATACGATAATACGGCAGCAGATAGATACATAGGTATAGGCGAATAAGCCGTGGGGCATTATTCGCTAGGCTTAGTTACACGCATCGCTCGCTAAGAAATTTAATAGATCGCCCTGGGAAAACGCGATTTACTCGATAATTTATCGGAGTTTGAATAATTTAACGGCCGGCATAATAGATACACAACTGTCGTCAATTTGTTTATAAAATATGCACATGCAATTCCAATTAGGTATCTACATACGTAAATGGAAATCCGTAAAGGGAAACTCGTGATTTTATATCATATTTAATAGTTTCCTTTTGGTCAGAATAAATTTACATCAGCTATTAGTTTTGTTTAGTTTATGTCAACAGACTGACAGTACTGACAAATTCCATAATTTTAAATTTCAACGACTCAAACAGATTGTGGAAATTATAATTTTCATATATTCGAAACACAGTGTATTAAAGACTATACAAATTGAATTTATGATTCCATAACAATTTAGGGTATAAGTCGGCAACATACTCTTCGTCATGTAACTTGCTTACATGAATCACTTTTGCTCCACCACCTGTATCTTACAATTAGTGTTTCTAAAGTTTTCATTTTTATACGTGTTTATCTATAGTTTTCAATTTCATTGTACGTTGTTCTATTATATAATTTTCACATCTCTGTATTTGTCTATATTGATTTTTCTTTTTTCTCTAACAAAACTATTATAAACTTTTGCATTCACATAGTTACACATTCAGAGTTATCTAATCCTGATATTTGTTGATGAAATATTACTAAAAAAAATATCTCTGTATCATCTACATTCTGATTGCAGCATAAGGTTAGCGCCTCGTCCACTATGCTCGGGGTCTCGGCTTCGAACCCTGTGTACCGTTCTTAGAGTGAGGGTTTTCGTGGCCTTTCCAAACGACATTAAAAGGAGCACCCGGACTGGCGATCTACGCATGCGCTAGGTTGGTAGGATTAGGCGCCAAAATTTGCCAATTTTAACGGTCTCCTCAACCATTGTCTTACTTGCCTTGCACTGCTATGGATGAAACATGTTTACTCCGTTGCAATATCGACTGCTTTGTACTTATATTTTCATAAATTCAATTTGTACACATTAATTTGTGTTTATACATATACTTGTATTTATTTTTAATTTTTGTTCTAGAGAATTTCAACTCCTAGTTTTTTTTTAAAGTGTTCCCCTTTTAAAATGTTTTATTTTAGGTATGTTTATCATTGATTTATGTAGGAACAATGTGCACAAGCCCTCTTTCCTTGAGGGTAAGATTGTATTTTCTGTAAACTAATCTAGGAATCGGTGATCTTACAATAGAAGAGCTACGCGACAATTATATTCTATATTCGGTATGCAAGAATAGGGAACATTTAGGAACGTATAAGAATCTAGAGAACCACCTTGAAAAAGAAAAACAGGTCAAGAAAAGGGAAAAAACAATGTTAAAATTTGAGAGCCATGAAGAATATGCCAAATGGATTGCAGAAAAAAAAAGGAAATGAATTACTGTATTCGCTTCCATTTACAGCGATAGTCAGACTGCTTTGAAAGCATTGGAGGCGCACAAATGCCTCTCTAAACTGATCTGGAGCTGTAAAACTATTCTGAACATAATAGGGGCGTCCAATAAACGAACCCTAATCTGGGTCCCGGATCACTCCCTCATTCAAGGTAATGAGGCAGCCGACGTCCTTGCAAAAGAGAGTGCTGCGGGTTATTTCCGGGGTCCAGAACCGGCAATTGGCATATCAATTTCGATGGCCAAACGACAAATTTGCTTCTGGTTAAAACAGAAAGTACTCCGATTTTGGAGCAGTTCTTTCACCCAATCATGCCGAAACCAGAGAATTAAAAAGTCTTGATCGTAAAAGGATCAAAATAGTCACTTCTGTATTTATTTACAGGTCACTGCAAACTCAGGAAACATCTACACAGAATCGGATTATCGAAAGAAATCGCATGCAGGCTGTTCATGGAGGATGAAGAAACAGTAGAGCACGTTATGTGCCACTGTCCGGCGGCTACCCGCATCAGGTTCACCATTTTTGGGAGGGACATCACCACCCTAGCTGAACTAGAAAATTCCTCATACAACAAGATTCTGACCTACCTCAAGGGCCTGGACTTGTTGGATGAACTTTAGGATGCCATCCGCTCCACAATAGGACCAAGCGGCCGGGGTTGAAGGAGCGATCTTCGACCCAGCGGATGACATCATCTCATCAAGTAATCAAGTAAGTGAGTACTGTATTCAACGATAAAGAAAACAATTTTGTATACGGAAGTGCATTATGCTTGTAATCGAAGCGATCGTAAAGGTAGATGTAAATAGAAATCATCATATTAATGTTGTAGATCAAAAGAAAAATTATTGTTTAGGATACAAAAAAAATTATAAGGTATGAACCGAGTAAACTGCCTGGGTCAATTAAAATTTCTGGTGTCTGCTCATCTAGACACTTATGAAAGTGTAATGGGGATATATCTAGTCATCAAGAAGGAAATAGAAGATAAAAATGATTTACCACCTAAGAAAAGGAAAATAGAAAAGCAAATATATTATCCGGCAAAGCAAGGGGAATTAACGAATAATTTGCCTTGAATGATGTATAATATGCAATTATATTTAATAAGTATGTTTACGTCTCAGTTACAGATCAGTATTAAATGAATTCATGCACTTGTGTTTTAACGTGCTTTAATACACTGTGTCTTTTGATAATAAAATTTTTACATATGAATGCAAAATGGTATACTTCATGAGGGAATCAACTCCAATGTATTTAAAACTTGTTTTGCAGATATAGTGGAGAAGTTGCCAGAAAATTTTGTTTATTCTTGGATAATAAATGAAATGCTATCACAGTCGAAGAATAGAAAAGTACCTAGGACATGTTTACTAAAAAAAGATATGCAATTTTGACAACAATTATGAGATTGGCATAATCACAAAAAAAACTGATTCAATATATATTTTGAAATGGTTTTTCAAAGTTACTTATGCTTACAACATTTTTAAAATATACTCCGGATACATCGTACAAACATTTCCAAAAAGAAAATTTTCCAAAAATACTTACTTCTAAAAATCCAACGCCCAGAAGCGTCATTCATGTAATTTACAGGGTTCTGTGTCAGGGAGAGATGCTAATTGGCGTCGATGTGACTGTCATATTATCTTTGGAGTTTTACGCATGAAACATTCCAACGTGAAATTGACAATACGGCGTGCTGAACGAGCAATGGACACTAATGAGGATATAGTAACCCGATGATGTCTGTTGCTATACAATCAAATGTGTTGTTTGATTCAGAAAGCATATTTATATATATTTAATATATTTATATACTTGAATTTTAATAAAGATGCTGATACACCCATCAGAGTATTTGGTTTTGGCAGGATGGAGTGCCTCCCCACTATGTCATAGAGGTTCGTCAGTATCATAATGAAACATTTTCGGAAAGATGGATTGGGCGACAGGCACCAATTGAATGACAAGCGCGTTCCCGGATTAAAATCCTTTAGATTTTTATCTACGGCGATATTTCAAACCGAGAGTCTACTTTAATAGACCTAGCACTTTGTAAGACTTACGGTAGAGAATTTGTGCTGAAGTGTAACAAATTAATGCAGATAGTTTTGAGCGTTTACACACGTATACGTCAGTACCAACTAGTTGATGGAGAACAATTCCAACGTATAGATTAAATTCCGTTAATAAACTTCCTATCTTTCTTGTGCAAAGAGAAACCTATCGTAAAAAAATTGGATTAAATTTTTTTCAAGTAAATTTGTCGTTTTCTTGAAAGAGTTGTCATATAATTAGCAAATTTATGTATCCATCGCTTAATCAGTAAGAAGGTCTATACAAAACTACAGAAAAAGGTGCGGGCTTATTATTTAAAAAAATTATGATGACGTCATTGCTCAAACAGTAACGCTTGTCCAATTACTGTAAACATAATAATTTATGAAAGATTCATAACCATTACTCCTTGTTTGGGCTTATTTTATAAATAATTCCTTCTGGTTAAAACATACTGTTACCAATTTTGCAGCAATTCTCCTGGTACATGCGAATTCAGCCAATTATCTCAAAACCGAAGAATTACTAAAACTTGATCGTAAAAGGGTTAAAATAATTACTTCTGTGTTTACAGGTCACTACAGACTCAGAAAACACCTAAACAGAATCGGGTTATCGGAAGAAACCGAATGCCGGCTGTGTATGGTGGACGAAGAAACCCCAAAGCACGTTATGTGCCACTCTCCTGCGGCCACCCGAATCAGGTACTCCATTTTTGGAAAGGAAATTACTTCCCTAGCTGACTTGACAAATTCCTCATTGAACAAGATTCTGAGCTACCTCAAGGGCCTGGACTTGTTTGATGAACTCTAGGATGGGATCCACTGTACAATTGGACCTAGTGGCCGAAGTAGAAGGCACGATCAATCGAACCAGGCGGGTCACATTACTGAGTACTCGAGTAAGTAATCAATCCTTCAAAAAATGGATATTTATGCCTCATTTGAAACGTATTTATTTCCGTTTCTGTAAATTAAAATAGAAATGGGCAAATACTTATTGCTACGTACCTTTCACAAACACTAGATGAGTCTCGATACCCCATAGTTTTATCATAAGCACTAATAATAATAAGTTTAACAAGTTTTGAACTTATACGTTCTATAAAATCCATTCGATGTACGGTCATCTAAATCAATACAAGAAACGCAATCTAACTAATTACGATATCGAGGTTCTGTTTCAATTACAGCAAAGTTACCACTTAGGATCCCAGCGTAATGTACAAGTTTCGAGCCCTGGAGCGATGCGAAACAGTGACGCAACATGAACACTGAAACAATGTCAATTTGTCGCACGTGCTACATTAAGAAACGGATTACGGAAAAATTTAATAAAGCAAGCAGACGAGCGTCCTTTTTACGAATGTACGCGAACCTTTTCATTAAAGTAACAAATTCGTTATTTAATATAAGCGGGATAAAGATTCCATAACATGGTAACACGATTACTAGACTTTGGTTGAAAGCATATTTGGGGTTTCGTTTCAGAAAATTATCTTAAGTTTCTAGATATAAACTTTGTTCAGATATAAGTAGAATGATACGAAAACTTCTTATAAAGATTTTCAGAATGCCTCAATGAAACAGCGCCGCTTCCCGAAAAGACTCTAAATCCATTTTCGGGACGGATTAAATCGCTTTTCTCTCCTTTCATTCCCATATCTTCCGACCTATCTCTCTCCACATGTTTCAATCCATTGTTCTGCGTCATCAGTTGCTGATGCCTGCTCTGTTAAGATCCCCCACTACCTCATCCATCCATATCAGTGCAGGCCTGCCTCTTCTTCCTTTTCCTCCGGGCTCTCATGGTTCCATAGCCTTCATTGTTGCCCCCTCAACTCTCCATACGTGTCCTAACCATATTATTCTCTTTTGTACCACATCTCCTTCTATTTCCCGTTTCAGTTCAAAATTCATCCTGCTTCTATATCCATTGTCCTAATTTTTACTAATTCAAGTATTACTCTGAGCATCTTCATCTCCAGTATTCTTAACTCTTAAGTATTTTTCCTTGTAATTGTCATTGTTTCCGCTGCAAGCAGTATTACTGGTCTCATTATTGTTTTATGTGACAATTTCTTCTTACGTTATGTTCATTATTTCTTTTCTTTTCGCCACTATCATTATGTCGTCTGAATGTGCAATTGCAATCTGTCTTGCTTTTGTTGCCCAATGGACACTTGTTTACTTGTTTCGTTATGTACTCAAATACTATATTGAAAACTGATGCGGATAGTGCATCACCCGCCCCAAAGCCCTTGATTACTTGGAATTAATTCACTTGTTTCTCCTTTTGTGGTTTTAGTCGATATTTTTGTTGCTTTCATTGGAAATTTTAAGCTGCCTCATTGCTACTATTAATTCCTCTCCTCTAATAGAGTTAAAGACTTGTTGCAAATCGATGAACATCATTTCCATTCTCATACTATATTCCTGTGCCTTCTCCATTATTTGTTTATTTATCCATTGTTGATTCTCCTGGTGTAAATCCATATTGATCTCAGCCTATTATATTTCTCGTAGTTGTTCTTATTCTTTCTTGTATTATTTTTGATAGAATTTTATAAGTGGTACATACTAGCGTAATTCCTCTATAGTTCCGTAACTATCTGCCCTTTTTCCCAATCCTTCGGCATTCTTTCCTCTTTCCTACCTTTATAATTAATGAGTATATACGCCCCACTAAGACCACACCTCGGTATTTGATCAGCTCATTATTTATTCCGTCACCTTCCGGTGCTTTTCCCTTTCGCAGTTGTTGTACAATTTCTGCTACCCCTTATAATGTTGGTTCCACTACTAGTACTTCATTATTCGCACCCTGATCTAGTGATTCATCTTCTGATATATTGTCTGTTAATAATTCCTTAAAGTATTTCATCCATATTTTTTTATGTTCTTGCTCATTTTCTGTAACTCTGCCATTCCTGTCTTTTATACTACTTAGCTTACGGTTATATGGCTTGTTTTGTTCACTGGTCTTCTGAAAATATTGTTTTATATTTCGAATCCTGTTTTCTATTTCTATTTCCTTCATTTCCTCCATCCATTTCCGCTTGGCTTCTCTAATTACTTTCTTGCATTCTAATATAATACAAAATTGAAATTCTAATAATATGTAAGCTATTCAAAAGGATACTGGACCAAGAAGTTAGTAGAGAGATAATACATGTAAAAATAGATTCTATTTGACCATGGATACCTCAATTATAATGAGTTGCTAAAAGCATGTAGTTTTAAGAAGATATCACAGGCGAGTGTATTTATTGCGGAGAGGAGTACAATAAATACAGTGAATTGAGGATATTAAAGAAGTATAAGATACTGGTTTCAAACTCTATAGAAACAATCCAAAATTATCCTTGCGAAAACGACCCTGCCGACCTGGAAACAGGTGGATACACTAGATGGAAGATCTCGGAAAACTCAGTGCTGGAAAATGGAGCAGTGACAAATATAAACAATTTCTATAACAGCGCAGGACCTACCAAAGATTGTGACGTCACAGCTGATGAATATTATGTTTTGGGTAAAGCTGGGATTTCGACTAATGCAATAATTTCGTCGCAATGTTAGATACTAAAGAGATACCAATCCTCATTTGAAAATTTTGAATAGGTCTCGATATTTTGCCAAAGTAGATGCATGGTGGCTGTTTCGCTTATGACCCTTATGTCCCCTAATAGACCCTAATAGACATTAATGTGTTATCAACAAGATCTCGTATTATTGTTCATTGAGTAGGTGGCAAATTATAAAGTTAGTGATGACTGGATCGACAGAATTGGTGCAATTTTATGGCTATCTATGAGTCCTGGTCTGAATCTGGTCTCGACTTTTATTTGTATAGAGGTTTAAAAGGAATTATTTATAAAAAATGTTCTAGATCAAGCATGAAAAATCACATTAAAGGAGATGTATCGCCATTGGTGATTAATTGAAGGAAAATTTATAATTGAGTACCGAAAAAGAGAGAATTAGTTTAATAATTTAATATTGGGCAGGCTAAATGAAAAATGATTTTTAAAATTTCGTTTTTATTTCCGAAATTTGTGATTTAGTAATCGTATGAGTTGCAAAAGTTTTGTTTACAAAATTGCTTTCATCCACTCCAGTAAAATTTTTTTTGAACAATTTACAAAAAAAATATCTTTCGCAAACACAATCCTGGAGCATACTATATATTTGATCTACACAAACAATATTTCTTCAATACAAAGAAAAAAAATAGGTATTCCTAACATTAAATCATTTGTCAATATATTAATTGGAGTAAGGGTTTTTAGTTTTCATGTCTTTCTGCAGAAATTTCTATCTACATTTATGGTACATTCTTACAGGAACTTTCTAAGTGACCTGTTTCCAAACCATCAATTCTGGTGTAGAAGATGTCAATCCAACAATCAGTAATTGAGTGGTAACAGAAATATAAGAAGCACTTCCATCGAAAGAATGCTGCCCAATAGTCTGCTTGGACATTCATCAAGCCCTCGATAAAGTGTGCCACCAAGGGTTACTGTATAAAATAAGAATGCAATTGTCAAGCGAATATTATCTACTACCAAAATCTTATATATGTGATGGGTACTTCCAAATTGAACATGGTCAGGCAAAGCATATTCCCTTATACATTCAATTAAATCAAGAGTACCGCCAGAAAGCGTTTTTGTCCTTTTCCTGTACTTGTTATACCACGCAGACATACATTGGACAAACATTGGAACAGTTACTGATATCATAGTAATAATGTCTAAACATGAAAATGCAGAAGTTGCCACCTCCAAATGACAAAATCACTTAGCGCCCATCCAAATTCTAAACATGGTTGCAAAAATAGAGAATAAAGATTAATGAAAAACGCACATATCCAACCTATACGTTAAGACACCCAGAATGTTCTCCAGTAACCTTAAATAATATTGAAATGCCTAGCGCTGAAACAGCAACATACTTAGGCTTACAGCTAGACAGTCAATAGACTTGGAAAAATCATTTAACGACGAAAAGAAATGGATTTAAGGATGAAGAAAAATGTATTGGTTTTTAGGTAAAGGTTCATGACTACTACTAGAAAATTCAATCATCAAGCTTAATTTGACCAATGGGATCTTCCAATCCAAAGCACTGAGAATATTGCAAATGTTTAATGGTATATTTCGAGCAATATCCTACTTGTCTAAAAATACAAAATACCTTTACCACCTTGCTGAGTAAAGCATTCTGAATACGTATTTCGGAAACTAAGTTGCCATCCTCAGCAGAAAACTACAAAGGAAAATATTGTCAGACGTAGCACTCTCGGAGATATGTACCACAGAGAACACCACTAATAACATTCAAATAAAGGACAGAAAAGACATTAAAAATAAAAAATAACAATGTTATTGGTGGTGTTCTCTGTGGTGCATATCTCCGCGAGTGCTACGTATCACATTATTTTCCTTTGTAGTTTTCTGCTGAGGATGGCACCTTAGTTGCCGAAATACGTATTCAGAGTTCTTTACTCAACAAGGTGGTAAGCGTATTTTTTAGTTTTAAATTTATTTTAAGCCACCGTATCCTATTATTTCATATCCTACTTGTCGATGTCAATGCAACAACAATAAAGGATGAACACCAAAAAAGAATCAACAAACATTTTCAGCGGTTAGAAAACTATCCCAACCAACTAGTTTCGATGCTGTCTGAAAAGAATGTGGTCTAGTGATCTGAAAGAATAAACCTCAAAAGCAGAATAAAATTGCTGGGTGGAACATACGTTGTACATATAATTTTGTATATATGGGCTCTGACATTTATGTGCAATAAATGAAAAAAAATATATTTTTTAAAATACATATATTATGGGTATCAGTGGAATTTTAAAAGGTAGTACTTAATACGTTTTTTGTTGCAAAAATTTCCGCTGATTTGAAAAAAATTAAGTTTCAAGCATTTAATTATAATATTCTGCTACATATTTACTTCATATTTTATCATTTTAATAACTCATCAAATTCTTTAAATAGAAAAATAATGTTGTACTTGGACATATGTTGCTTATATATAACATATGTAGCTTCAACCCACAAAATATGAATTTTGGTATTATTAGCTTTACATTTTGATCTCTTGCATAAATAAATACAAGTTTATTAATTATAAATTTACAGGTCTGTTAATAAGCTTTATTTTCATAACACGCTTTAAAAGAAGAATTTTCAGGCGATAAGATCAGGACAGCACTTAGATTAATCAAATTTTTGACATCGAGTAAATAAGTTATTAATTATTAACCGTGTTTTGCATGCTACGTTATGATTGAACGTTGTGCGACTATTAATAACGTTGTCACTTTGATGATGAGTAAAGAAATCTCCAGTCACTCTTACCTAGACAGTGTTTGAGAAGAAAATATTGACAATGAGCATTCACTCCGCACACCAATTGGCGATGTTTATCTGCGAAATGGTTTCGATATTTTGTTAAATATATAGGCTTCTGCCTTCGTGAAAATAAACTATATAAACCATGCGCAGAGAACACACCTTAAAATAACTAAATACCCTTTGTCGTAGGAGAACACATCCTTTTTAAAAAAGTAAGGCGATTGTTGACGACAAACGACTAACAGCAAAAAGCGGTCCGCGTATTTATTAGTGATGTATTTATATAAAAATCATATACACGAAACCGCTTCAGACGTCCTATAAAGCAGGTATAGTGCGTGTGCACGCGAACACTTTCCGCGGCAGGTGAAGACCGCGGAAAGCAAACAAAAACAAATCGACAAAACGGAAAAACTCGCTCGAACGGCGACACTTGGAGCGTGCGGCTAGTGTCGTGAATGGTTCTTTGAGGTGCGCGAGTTATGCGATCGCTTACTTAATACGCGGCCCCGAACATATAGGTTAATTCTCTCTGCCCCTCGTTATCACTGATTTTTCCGCACGCGAAAAATCCGACGCTACCTGTCGCCCGCTCGCATCGAAGAAAACTGTCAGTTTGCGTCGACTTCCAACGCCCTCCGAGTTCTGTCATATTGATCGCGCCGCCCTGGTAAAGCGCGCCACGCTCAAATTCGGCAAATGTAAGCGAAGAAACGCGTAGGCATCCGAGCAGACGGGGTAGAAATAGATGAAAAAAGGAGATAAAATTGCATGCACGGTATACGTTTCGCATATAAGGTCAGGGATGAAAACAAAGTTGGGCATCGCGTCAACTTAATAATTAATAATTACGGCTGGGATGCGCTCTTAGGAAATTTTCGGTGATTTAAATTTATAATTTATATAATATTATGTGCAAGCAATGACATCACTGGCGGTAGAGTAAATTTAGTTATAATTAATTAATTAGTTGCATTTATTTATTTTTTGTAGATAAAAATGTAAATGGATTATTAATAGCAATGTTAGTAATAAAAGAATGCAATATATTACACTGGTTAACGAGTTTTCTGTCCTAAGCACAAAAATGTCTGATTACCATATGCTTTTGTATGCTGAAATCAATTATGTTTTCAGAATTTCTATATCACCCTTAGTTTTTATGTGCCAGGATATTCGCTTACCCACCTAAGATATGCAAGAGTAGATATGTAGTATAAGAGAACATGTCTTGACGTTATTTCAGTTGTCGGCTAGAGCTCGGTGATTGAACATATACGCTGACGTTAACGTTTTAAAGGGTATTGCGTTGTGGTGCGTTCAAGCTATTGTAGTGAAACCTCGAACATTTGATCACCTGTAAAAATGCCAAGGAAATGTGTAAACCACCCGAACACTTTTTGCTACATTTGCAGCGAATTGACATTTAAATATAAAAACCGCCTTTCACACGTCTCCTTAAAAAGTGCTATGAGCAGTATTTCAAGTGTAAAGTAGGTGATGAAGACAAAAGCTAGTCCCCCATATTTGCTGTGTTACGTGTGTCAGACTCCTTACAGCATGAGCAAAAGGTAAGCGACATATGCCTATTGCTATTCCAATGATTTGGAGGGAAGCACCAGATCATATTACCGATTGCTATTTTTTTTTAACAAATAACATGGTTTAATGCAATCGTCGCTCGAAGGTCTCTGTTACTAGTTAAAATACATACGAGAATTTATCGCTATGAATAGTGGTGGGGATTAGTATCGACCGAAATGCAAACACACCACGATCTGTCAGATATAGAGGCTTCGAGGACAATAGGTCAATTGTAAAGCGGAAGAGTACACAACAGAGTCTTGCTGAAGACTTTGGAGTGAGCCAAAGCGTAATTTCCAGACTTTGAAATTTCCTGTTAGGAAATGGCAATGTTCGATGAAGACAAGGGCAAGATTGGCCAACAACACCAAGAGACGACCGATACCCTTCGCAACTGGTAGGTAAACGTATTTTTAATGGAACCCAGCTTCGAAGTAAGTTCGCTGCTGCCACTGGAGTAGTATCTGCGCAAACAATGAGAAATTCATTGCGCAGCTCTAGCTTATGTCCGAAAACTGTTAGTTTGCATTCTTCCTATTGCAGAGCCGTAGAATGTGGGCTAATGAGCACATTAATTGGGTCATAATCAACGGGGGTGAAATATTATTCAGTGACGAATCCAGATTTACGTTGAAGTCAGATAATAGTTGTATTATGATTTGGCCTGAGCTCGGGAAACACAATAACCCAAAGCTGCAGTTTGAGGGTACTCGTGTAATGGTAAGTGCCGGGATAAGCACTGGAGGGCACAAGTAAATTTATTTCATGGAAAATGGCTAGCTAGAGATATGTGTATGAGATTCTGCGAACCATTGTTTTTCTTTGTGCAGCAGCAATGGGGTAACAATTCATTTTTTATGTACGACATGCTTGTATCCATCTAGCAAGCATCGCTTGATGATTGGTTTCATGAAGTTGATGTAGAGAGGTTGTCATCAGCCAATTCTCCGGATTGTAATCAAATGGAACACGTTTAGGGATGCTTTGGAAAGAGGTGTTGCTGTACAAAATATGAAACCCAGAACGCTTCAAGAACTACAAAATTGCCAAGAGTTGTTCGACAGTCCATGTGATGAAGGTGTTGAGCGTTTTTAGCTGTTAGAGGGGATAATACGCGTTATGACCTCTATTTTCGAGAATTATTGCAATAAAACTTCGGTAAAAGTGAATAGTCGGTTTTTCTTCCATGCAACATCTTATACTCTTCCAACGAGATCACATTTAAACTTATTCAAAGAAGTCCAAACCACAAAACTGTGTTCAGGTACATATAAATACTGAAACTAGAAAGTGTGTGAAATCAATTTCTTTTCGATTTCTTACCAATGCTGTATTTGCCCGAAATAAACAGTAATGAAACTAACTTGGTGTTTCTATGCGCGCGCTGTCATACCCACGTTAGATAGTATAGACCTGTCAAGTAAACGTTAAGCTATTAATTAGTAGTGCCTAATTGTTAAAAATTGTATTAAGCACAGAAGAGACAGTTTTTCTGGTGGAGCAATATTTTCGCTCATACGGAATCGACCGACTCAACTGTGAAGTTTGATAAACGTTCTCCGAGTAATGCCGTAATTTTAAAGGTTGTTGTAAAGTTCAGAAATACTGGCAATGTATTGTGGCAACGAAAAGGAAAATCGAGCCGTCCCAGGACAGTTAACATTAACAATAACCATCAACGCGTTTTGAGCAGATCTTAGAAAATCCGAGTCAGCCAGCGGGGGACAGCGTTGCAACTTGGTGTAAAGAGAACTTCCTTGCAAAGAGAATCCTGAAGGAGCTGGGTGCATTTTCGTATGTGATTCGGGTACACCAACAGTTACAT
Organism: Osmoderma eremita; assembly: GCA_031763485.1. NCBI lineage: Eukaryota > Metazoa > Arthropoda > Insecta > Coleoptera > Scarabaeidae > Osmoderma > Osmoderma eremita. The sequence continues at coordinate 514,617 of JARFOC010001072.1, read as the reverse complement.
CCTCGGGATTATCGCAGTAGAGTGGAATATTGCGCCAAAATTTTCGCGTTACAATATGAAAATCCTGAATTTCTTAAAGATGTATGGTTTTCAGACGAAGCACAATTGTCGGGCCATGTGAATCGCCGCACAAATCGATTTATGGGATTTGCCAGACCCGGTGAGATTCAAGAAGTTCCTTTACATAGTGCCCGGTGTGCAGTTTCGGGACGAATCATTGGTTCGTGCTTTATCGAAGAGAATGGTAGACAAGTCACACTTAATCAACAGCGGTACATACAAATTTTAATACGGTTTATCCCTGATCTACGTCGATTCTGTCGTGCACGTAATTTGGAATTTCGAAACCAAGTTTTTAGGCAGGACGAGACAATTTGTCATACTGCTGCCGCAGTTTGTCAATTTCTTCAAAATCATTTCACAATTTACTGACTTCTCTTATCCTTCACCTTCGCCAGACATTACCTCTCCAGGCGTATACATTTGGGAGATGACCAAAAAGTCACCACAAACTATGGATGAATTAAAGGATACTATTCGTACCTTCTTCGCATAACTGAGATAATTCTTATTCGGAACATGACGACTAACTTGAAACTTCATTATGAATTCTGTCTTGAACGAGAAGGTGCACATTTAAAACATGTAATAAAGTCTAAATAATATGTTAAAAAAATAAAAGTTCAGTACTGTTTATTTCGGGACATACTGTATTTATGAAATGTACATTAATTATTTTTACAGTCTAGTTCTTCAAGTTCATAAGCTGCAGCTTATAGTTTTATCTAAACCTGACATTTAGGAGATGAAAATTGTCCTCAAAATATCGACAATTTCTAATTTACATGATTACATCGTCGTCGGTAACAATAGGAGTTTACGAAATGCGCCTTTCCTCGACCTATCAACCAGTATCAAACTTTTTTTCACCTACTTACAAATACCGCTCCACCAATGTTCCAAGTGAAATTGTTACAAATAGTTTACAGAGGAATCACTGGAGTACATACATACCTTGAACATAGAGATTTACTTGAAACAATCTTCACACACTACGGACTGTATATTCCCTGTCCTTGGGTCAATCATCAATCGGTCGACTGCTGAAATTAAAAACAAAGCATTTTAAATAAAATTAGAGTGCAGTCATATTAACTAATGAATTTACGGAAATAAAAGTTTTACAAGATTGGAAATCAATAGCCATCCGCTAGCCTAACTTTTGAATTAAATTTTCATTTAAAAAATTATTAATTGGCATGTGAGGAAATGTATTAATATATTCATTTTTTTTGTTTACTATATGATTAAATGAAATCCAAAAAGTGAATATATGCGGATTAAATATAGAGAAGCATAATTAATAATAATTTAATAAGCCTTTTCTTGCAAATATGATTAGCCATCTTCAAATTTGTTAGTGTTTTGAAGAGAACATTTTTATAAATTAGTATCAGCACTGGAACTGTGCCTATGGATTCTTATTGCCCTGGGCATAATCTTCTTAAGTAAATCTTTACATATGGCGCCACAAAATTAGAACAATATCGAGGCAATATGATATTTTCACAATTTTCACAATCACACACAGTGGATCAACTATTCCATAAGTTAGGTACAATAGTGTGCGTTCGCGTTTAAAATCCATGCATTAAACTAGATTCATGTGACGTCACCTAGGTTAGACTGTAATAACGAACGGAACGGATTTCTATGAGCACATCTCTGCTGTCATTGCTATTTTTAGGGTTATGTCGCTTTTCTCGTTGTGTTTTATATGTGTTAGTTAGAAACACAAACTTTTGACTAAAATATAAATTTAATAATAAAACCATGAGGAAAAGAATTAGTGAGGATGTTTTATCAGTTCTGCTGTTTATGCCAAATGAAATTTTCTTCAACAATGATAGCGATATAAATGCACATATAAACTACTTCCATTTTCACGAAGAAACGGGTATATTATGATAGATTATCATTTTACCGGAGATAAATAAGTAAACAGTGTTAACTTGACACACTTAGGTTATATGTGTCGTCAGAATCCTCAACGGTCGGTCAAAAAGCATCGACAGTTTAGATCACGATCAGAGTAATCTGATGTTAATAACGAACGCCTTTGGTTGTGATACAGATCAAATCGACCTTATATACGAAGGTGAATAACACATCCGATCGGTCAGATTGTAAACGCGAACGCACCCATAGACAAAGTTTAGAAATATATCTTATCCCTTCTCTTTCGCCCTTTTGAGTTGTTCAATAGCGATCAAGTGACATAAATTGCTTTAAACATTTTATGCAATAAGATTTGAACTATTTCGTCCAACGCCAATCCAAAAATGTAATTCATGTGTAAGCGAATCAATACTAAAACTAAAACTAAACACTAAAATATCAGCATATATCTCAAAACTACAATCAGAATTCTATTCAACAACCAAAGTGCACAGACAGATGACTGATTGCTTTTGCTAGTATGGTGATTCCAGCAATAAACCATGCGCCGATAATGGCATTTTCACGGTTAATTTTTTTTAGGATTTTTGATGTTTCATATTTTAACATGTTAAATAACAATTTAAGTCACGACATTTTGTAGTCCTGAAGAAGGTTTAAATAAAAACCAAAACCTCGGGAAAACAATAAAGTTGTGTTTTGATTGAACTGGCTACATTCCCAACAAATTTGATCTTCGAATTCTAACCAGTATAGCCGATACTGTCCACCACTCTAACATGGATATTTAACATTGTCTTCTTTATAGGTTTCTTTAGGTTTAAGAAATTTACTTGTGTAATTACATTATGTACTACATGTAGGTTTTAGGACTATGCGGAATCAAACATTAATTTATCTGCTGGGTAATCTTAACATAAGCAAAAACCTGCATGGCCAAACGCCAAGTGCATTAACATGTCAATCCAATAGGTTTTTGGCATCGATATTATGCAAGAAAGAGTTTTTCAAATGTAATCTCATCACTTTTTCAAGATTAAATGGAAGTTTTGATCGATTGCCAAATAACAAATTGCAAATTTTCGATTGCATTCAGTTGAAAATCTTCTTTCCAGTATCAGTTTCTTGTTATAAACGAGTGTTAATGCAAATACAGCGTCTTCGTTCTAAAGCAAACACGAAAACAATATGATCTTCTTCCAATGAAATACCGCATGTTATTTAAAAAAATGGTATTGTTCCGAGACATTATCAGAGGAGACCGTACATAAACTACTTAACAATTCCATGATTTTCAAGCTTTCCGTTATGTTACATCGTTTCTGACTTACACATACAAAGTCGACACTCTGTTTTATACATATTACGCGGGCAATTGCGGTCGTATTGATTCCGACGAATTATTTAGAGAACTGACTGTGGATTGGCGTATTGAATCGCCGACCAAATATACGCTCAGCTGAAGACACAACGAAAATACATACTTGCACAGCAGACGAACAAACTCACAAACATATGTACGAATGTAAATACGTAGAGGTATATGGTGTTTCAATTTTAATAAATCGCTCCCGAAATAACGTACCGTGAATATAGTCCTGCGGTATACTTCTCCGAAATCTTTGTCAAACATAACCGGAGTACCGTAAAACAAAAGAATAAATCTCCCGGGAAAAGTTGTATACGTGTGTAGAAATTACGAAAGATATAAATATAAAAGTAAATGTGTGTAAAAAGGAAAATACAAAGGGAAAGAAGATGTAAACACGCAATTTATAACATTCTAACTAGTACGTTTCCCTGAATACATGGCAAGTTAATAAATTTGTTTAAAATGTAAGAAGTAACGATGTATTGCATTGTATAGTATTGTGCGACGGTATTAGGATTTTGACTATTACCCCTCAAGCCGCCCATCTTGGTCGCCCGGCATTATGAGACTGTTTCCAAAATATAATAATATAATATCTTTAATGTCCAACAGTGTCTAGATACACCACTTACAGGACATAAACTTAAAAATAGCACAGTGTACAGTAACAAATACAATTGATAAATAACAATAACGATATGTGTACTAACTATAAGAATAAATACTAATTTGCCTAGTTCAATTAAATAAATGGATCGGGATAAAGATTGTTCATGTTTCGGATCATATAAAATACAAAATAGGATACGGTGGCTTAAAATAGTAAAAAATAATAAAAAAATACCCTTACCACCTCGATGAG
>JARFOC010001072.1:494236-510324 GCA_031763485.1 Osmoderma eremita | reverse complement strand
TGATAAGTAGTGTCCTGGTTCTATTATTTAATAAACGAAGAAGTGTAAGAAACGCCAGCCCCTACAATTCCGTACAGGGGTACCCTGTAATTTGCTTAAAAGTTGCAGATTGTTTGATAGCTCCAATTACTTTCATGATTAATCTATCCTTTGAAACTGGTGTCGTCAAAGTTGAAAGAATCTCGCGTCGTTACTTTGCATAAAAAATGTAGCAAGTTAGATATTAAAAATTATTGACATCTTACAATTTCTTCTAGTTTCTCATAAATTTTTGAATATGTCATGTTGCATAGACTAACTTCTCACTTGAATAAATATAGTATTTTAAATGAGCAACAACATGGATATAGAAGTAATCACTCTACAATGACTGCTACTCATGCTATTTATGATATTGTTGTATCAAGTCTGGAGAATGATCAGTTTTCAATAGGCGTTTTTGCGATTCAAGTCGTGCGTTTGACTGTGTCGACCATGATATTTTGATTTCAAAATTACACGTGGCACGGTTTCACAATAGTTTGCATCTTTCCTAAAAGGAAGAACCGAGTTTGTGAATATTCAAAATCAGTCAGCGGGCAAAAACGTTTATTAAATCCTCTAGCTTACCCGTTAGTGGAAGAGTTCCACAAGGGAGCATCTCCGATCCAATTTTATTTTTGGTTTTTTGTTAATGATATTGCTAACTTTTTATCAGAGTACGACTTGGGCATGCATGCAGACGATACAAGTGCCGTCGTGTCTTGTAACAACATATCAGACAGCCAAAATAGTTGTTAAAGGCCCTAAACGCATGGCTTTCCCATATAACGCTTTGCTTCGCGACTTAAAATCAATTCCAAGTTTGAAATGTTTTAAGGCGGCCATTAAGTCTTTCCTTTTTCATCGGTATATATATTCTCTGAGTGAATTTTGCGGTTACCCATTCAGCAATGCAGGAATTAATTAATTAGGTATTATCACTGTTGTACTTACACTTGTACTTACTTGTATTCTTTTTTGACAATGTGTATGTTGTTATTACAACCTATCACAAAATAAATAACAAAAATATTCTTTTGTCTATTATTTACTCTCTTAAAATATAGGTTCCTACATTACCGGCAGAGGTCAGGCATCTAACGATTTCATATGCAACAATCAATACGCATTAATAATCCTAAATCAAAAAGAAAGTAGCCAAGGTCACGTATGCTGCAGACAAACATGAAAAAAAAAAAGGTGCTGGGAAAAAGGATAACAATATATTGACATATGCTTCAAAAAGTCAAATTTAATATATATATTCAAAATTATTTATCAATAGAGTTATAATATACAAGTAAAAACCCTTACAATATGTATATTGAATATTTTTATCATCCATATTTAGATCATTACCGACACGCTATTGGAATCTCCACATCCCTACGTCCTTTTTGTATCGCCGTATCGTTCAGGCAATTTTCTAATACTGACAATCGCCTTGACATCTCGCTAATAATGTACAACATACATACATATAGCCGCGACTGCTGCTTGTTACGAGGGGCTGTATAGAAATGAATTCAATCGGCGATCGCTTCAACTGGTTTCCCCCAATGCTTTGCAATAGGACTCACCGCGCAAGCAGACCCTACTCGCCTGTCATTGTGACTTCGCTCTGGCGGAGTGTATCTTCATCTGGCGACTGGTGGTATTGTTACCGGGTTTCCATTGTTAAGTCTATTTAGTCGGGTGTTATGGACGGTACCATTTAGCGGGCCGTTTGGGATTATTCGCTATTGCCGCAGTCAGAGTCTCGAGGAGAATGGAAAGGGGAGTAATGCTGTCGTTTTTTGCTGATTAAAACGATCCCAAGTCGCATTGCGAAGACGGCTAGTGCACACAGAAGACAATTTGAACGACGTAAGTTTCCCATTTACGTCTTTGGAGTTGGTCTTTAAGTTTGATGCGGTGTAGTAATGTAGGAATAAAATCGTAATAACCGAACTAAACTGAATGTATATAGGATAACGTTTTCGAAGTGTTCAATAGTGCTGTTATGATATGCCAGAATTAGGAGAGACGTTTTGAACGAAGAACGATTTAGTAATTTCCAAACTTAACAGTTCACCACTGCTAAATATTATTTACTTAGTTATTATTTGAACTATAAAGTTGGTACTTCTTCTCTTGTCATTTTACCCGCTTCGGGTGTCGGAATGGAAGTCCAATTTTTTCATGCTTCCCGATTCTTCGCGAGCCTTATCTCTATCATTGATTTGCCTCTACCCATACCCATTTCTTCAACCTTCTGCATCAATTTTTTTCTGAGTCGTCTTCTTTTTCTTCCCTGCTCTCCTCCTGATCCGTTATCTTTCTCGTCTTTTTTCCTATCTTATTAAGACGCCGAAACATGATAGCTGTTTCCTCTCCATAAATTCCACTATTCCCTTTTGCTTCAGTGAGTCCCTTATTCTTAATTGGAGGTTGTTTACTCTCTGAGTACAAACTTGATACCAAAGCTGCAGCGGCGGCGCGAAGATCATGTACCGTATTCGGAGATGATGCTGTAAGTGTACAAACAGCTTAGAAGTGGTTCAAAAAATTTTCTTCGGGAGATCTCAGCTTGACCGATGAAGCACGCTCATTAACAACAAGGATATTCAACGGGTTCTAGGTAAAAATTCCAGTACAAAGTGCCTAGCACTTGCAGAAAAGTTCTATGTGAATGTTGAAACCACTCGTTTGCACCTTCATCAGCTAGGAAAGAGGCGGAAGTTAATCAAATGGGTCCCACATAAATTGTCAAATGATAACAAATTAACTTATCGTTTGTTCAGCAAATATCCTCCATATTCTCCGGACATTTCGCCAAGTGATTACCATTTCTTTTGTCTCTTGACAACTGTGTGAAGCATAGACAGTTCAAAACTCCATAAAAATCCATAAAAACTAGTTCGATGAATAATAGTGCATTATTGCTTCTTAATATTTATATTCTACCATTAAAAACTGTACGAACTTATTCGGTTACCTAGTAGTTATTTGATATCTTATAGGAAAATCTGAGTTTTTATGAATATCTTAGAAACCAAATATTCAATTGTTTTTTCAGTTTTCCCATCTCAACCAGAACAGTAATTCTCTAATTCAACCAACTTCATAGCTTTAACAATAACGAAATTTGCAATGTTTGAAAACCCACAAGGGTATCCGTTCCACTTTAAATGGTCTACCACTATAATTCGCACTATTATTCAACAAACTAATGCATGCGTGTGTTGGTACGCTTAGTATTATTAGCAAACTATCGATAACAACGTCATCATTACAGAGTACAAGGGTATGCGGTATTCCTTGTATATTGGCTACGTATTATTTCGTATTTCAATATTAATGTCGGCTTTGACAACAACGAACCGTATTACCAAAATGGATATGCGCAAAGCAACCGCAAAGGAATTTAATTTCCTCTGGCAGCTGCACTTGCAATTGAGAGCAAATTTTTACCTAAACGTTGTCTCAGCGCTCAATTTTCATTAGCGGTAAAAGCAGTGGTAAGTATTTTAATAGAATCTCCCAGATAAAATGATAGATGTAGTGGAATATAATTAGATGGCAAAGACTCATCCGGTTAATATTGAGGAAAAATTATGTAACACGAAACACCAGTAATATAGGCACATTACTATTAGAGTTTTATTTAAGTAAATAGCTAACATTCACAGTATAATTCCATTTATGCAGGCATACATTCACATCTATGCATCCTCATTTACAAAACTGTCGCAAATATTTGATTAATCATGTTCCAAATATATATTATTATCTCCCGTGTGCAAATTTTTGAGAACTTATTTAAACAATTAAAACTCTCATTTTTAAAATATATCTTAGGCCTGTTATATTAGCAACTGGAATTATAGAAGTAGTACTACCACGGAAATTTCGACTGTATACGAAATAAGTAGATCACGCGATATTTGGCGAAGGCGCCGGTAGAAGCTATTAAAAATGTGAATTTTCTAGAAACAGGAAATAGTAATTTGTTGTACCCAATAACGAGATATTTACCACAAAAAATGCCCGCAGGGATCTTGCTATTTTAGGAATTATTGAGTATAAATGCTCATAATTGCAGTAGTGGTAGACTCTCCTTCCCTAAAGGCATGCTGGCTGCCGAAAATGATACGATACCTCCTCAAAAATGAAGCTACGCTAGTTAAAAAATATTCCAAAATCTTACCGATAGAGGAAGTATGGGAGATTGGACTATAGTTTGCCAACTGACTAACTTCAAGTTCGTTTGTGAATCGGAATAACTACACAAGCTTTAAAGCACGAAGCAAAAACACCTGTTTCGAATGAACTATTGATTAAACTAGTAATGGGTGTCGCAAGTAAATAAGTGGCGTCTTTAAGTAACCCTACCGTCACTTAATCTAAGTCAGGAGAGCTTTTGCAATTCATTTTATTAAACAGTTACTGTATTATATAAGTATAAATGTCAATACACTCCAACGCGAAACTGCACCCCTTAAAGTTAAAGCAGAGACGAAAAGTGCCCTATAATGAATCTAAAATCACTGTCACCGATCCAGTTTAAGAAATTAGTGCTCGTCCTGTTTGGAGAATCCATATTGCTCTACCAGCAGCAGCTCTACGCGTACCGTGAACAACGTACACTGCCTTGCTAAAGTAATGTCTCCGCCATTAACAGCGAAAGTATCAAACCTAGTCTCCAAACAGAAGGGCACCTAGCTAGGGCGTTTTCGATTAGAAGCAAAAAGGGCCTTGAAATGCAACTGTTTACTTTCCAGACATTATTGATAAGCGTGTTTAAGTATATGAAACCATTTGATATGCCCGTTTCTTTGGGCGCTCTTCAATGGATATTTTGTTCTTTTTTCGTAGTACTAGCGGCGTTGGGTTTTAGAAATAAATAAGTTTGTAAATATATATTATTATAACAGAAAAATAAACCAAAATGTAGGCAATCTCATGTATTACATGGGTAACATAGCATCTAGAGTCGCTACTATCAGGAAGAAAAATAATAAATGGTACCGTTTAGTTATTGATCTTTTAATTAGCCTACCTGTTAGATGAATAAATCTGTAAATAAACCGTAATAAAAACATTCGAGTTTTATATACATATCTATGTATAGATGTATACATTATAGGCTGGATATACAAGATACATATATAAAAGAAGGAGTTAATAAATGCTGCTTGTTCATGCTATTACTTTCAATATCTGCAGCTACGTTTATACGTAAGAATGCGTGCCTTTTTGAAATTCATACATACTTCATCTTTTATAATGTTTCTGTTGTAGAAAAAATTATTAAAAATCATTCCAGGAAAAATTGGTAAATTTATATTTAATAAATAAATGAAATAATGTAGTGTACAAAACTTATAACTTATCTATCAGTTGGCAAATATTGTTATACATCCGGTTGAAGTTAAAAGTACCACTTACCGCCTTGTTGAGTAAAGAACTCTGAATACGCATTTCGGCAACTAAGTTGCCATCCTCAGCAGAAAACCACAAAGTAAAAAATATAATGTCAAGCGTAGCACTCCGAGAACAATCCTGCTCTTAGAACGCCACTATCAAACAATATTTTTTAAACTTAAATTTAAACATCTCTAGATCAGAAATATATGCATACAGGGTGATGCATTAGTGGGGCAAAGCTTAAAAAAACATCGATTATTTAAAGCATAGGCAACAATAACACCATCACTGCTTCCATACAGCTGTTCCAATATGATTTAATAATTTAAAGTTATAGTAGCTGCCTAGTGGCTTCATGCAGAAACCACATTCCAGCTATTGCGTGGAAAAACAACTTAAGTCATGGACTAAATCGAATTTTCTGGCGGTGTAATGTAATGTTAAGATAGGTAATTAAAGTTTTTGCGCCCCGTAGATAGGCTTACGTCTTTTATGTATTATCCAATGTATAAAATAAATATGCCAAGAACTGAATTTACGGTGATTCTGAAACCAGTGCTAAATAGAAAAAGAGCTTAAGGAGGATGGGTTGCGCAATTTAAAGCAGGCAATTAGTAGTCATTAGATCTATGCTTTATTGTTGGTTAGAAATGCTTATTGAAATTTGAATGTAGAACATTACTTCTGATGCCTTGTTCACTTATTCCGTTAGAATATAAAGAACAATTTTTAATGCTAGATGCCTAATCAACAGAAGTTGTTAGCCATCAAGATTAGACGACCTAACTCTTTTAGATTTGGTTATCTAAAAAATAAGAAGCTCTCTACTTCTCTTTCTCTCTCTCTCTCTTCTTCATAACTTGACATTGAGCAAGAACTCCATAGTATCGATGAAGACCAATTGCACCAACTGTTCAATAATGTCAATTGAAGTTTGAACCCTAACAGTGGCAGATTTGAACATATTTTATAATGTATGATTTATTAAATTGTAATTATAGAATATTTTTTAAATTATTTTACTTAAAATTTGTTGTGTTTCAATTTTTGATAATTGTGTTAATTGAATAGGTATTTAAAAGCTCTTTATTGCATTCTATCCCCAATCATAATGACATAAGTAATATGTATGGTTATCCTATCAACTATTTCAAACGTTTCTGGCGAAAGAACTTGACATCATATTGCCAACTTGACAAAAAAAAAGCAGGGTGGGAAATTCAAACTACCATGAATCAATTAAAATTGTTTTGTATTTATTGGTCATGAGTTTAACAAATCAGATTTTGCGTGTTGAAAAAAGAAGGGACCATTTCCGACACGTACATTTTTCATAAAATTATTTTCATATATACAAGATGTTTCATATCACCAGGGTGAACCAAACATACGCTTTCTTGAATGGAACACCTTGCGTATTATTTCGGGTTTAGGTTAAGCTCATGCCTCACACCACCAATATACAATTTGATTTAATTATACAGCGTGTCTCAGAGAGTATAGTCAATTTTATACACAAATCACTGTAGGTTCAAGGTCTTGTATACTGCAAACAAGACAGTCTGAAATTTTTCTTTTACGAACATAAATTTTTGATATTGGTCCACTTTTATAGCAAAGTGACATTTTTTCGCAATTGTCAAAACTGAATACAGGGCGAGTCAAAACTCAAATACATCAATTTCTCAATTATTTTAAATGGTTTACCCTGTGAAAGAATAGTTTAGTTACTTTCATTTTTATTAAGCACTCTCTATATCTAAAATCATTAATTTCTAAGATATTACTATGTCTTTTTCTAAAAGTGAAATTTTTTTAAATTATTTTAATATAACGAGTTAATCGTGGAAAAATGACAGTAAGACAGTCTTAAGTCTTCATTATTAGCTAGAAGATTAAGTAATTGGACCACATTTTTTGGAAGGACGAGTGAATGGTCAAGTTTATTTAGACTTTTCAGAAAACCATTTGGCGTTGTTATTGGAAAATGTTCCCCTAAACGTTCGTCAAAGGATGTGGTATCTGCACGATGGAGCTTCGTTACATCACACTAGGTTAATACACGACCATTTCCTTGAAAGATTGACAAGGAGAGAGGAACCAACTCGATCACCGCAGATAACTAAAATTGAGTTCCTCATGTGGTCATATGTAAGAAAAAACTTTGTATAGCAAACATCGCCAACTACACGAGGTGATATGAAAAACAGAATAAGAGGAACATTCTAGAGTATTAATTAAGAAATGCTAAGAAATGTAAGACAATCGCTTGAAGAACGGCTGCAATGTTGTATTGGTGGATATTTTGAACATTTATTACAGAACTACATTGTAAACAGTTGGGTTAATTAATTAAATGTTAATAATTAGTGCAAGTTATAAATATTTGTATTTTGTAGCTGTATTAAACATTAACTGTAATTTTTCCATGACTAGCCTGTTATATTAAAATTATTTCAAAAAATCTCACCTTTTAAAAATACTTGAAAATATCTTAAAAAGTAAGAGTACATTAGATATAGAGAGTGCTTAATAAGAATGATAGTAACTAAACTATTCCATCTTTTTATGATATAAACTACAGGTGATCCATTTAAAATAATTGACAAATTAATGTATTTGAGTTTTGACTAGCACTGTATTCAGTTTTGACAAATTTGAAAAAAACGTCACTTTGCTATCAAAGTGGGCCAAATTAAAAATTTATGCTTATAAAAGAAAAATTTCAGACTGTGTCCTTTGCAGTCCTTTGCAGTATGAGTCCTCGAACTCACAGTGATTTGTATATAAAATTGACCATAATTAATGAAACACGCTGTATAGTGTAATGAAATTGTATATTTGTGGTGTGAGGGATGAGCTTAATCTAAATCTGAAATAATATATAGGCTGTTTCCATTTAAGAAAGCGCATGTTTGGTTCGCCCTGGTGATATGGACATTCTGTATATATAAAAATAATTTTAAAATGCTAAGTTTAAGACTGTCTACAATTTTCGTAAATAACTTTTTCTGATATCTTATATGATAACGTATATATCGAGCTTTGGCACACTAATGCGTCACTCTGTATATACGTAACAACGTTTATGACATTTTTTTACATTTATTGTGCAAGTATATGCAAAGATCGCGAAATTCAGATAATAAGAGAACCTGTTTCGCGGCAGTGTTGGCATTTCGAAAAAGCTCGCTATCCGCTAAGCCGCAATCCGGCATAAGATCGGATAGAATTTTTTCGCCATTGTGTTCGGTCGCTAGACCAATTCGCCCCAGAATGCACCTCGATTCCCTCGCTATACTTTCCGCCACATACCGCTAGATTACTCGTATAAAAGTATACCTGTAGGTACCTATCGTTGCATTGTACTTACAATCGTACGCGTATTTACTGCGCTTGTGGCGTTTACATTTCGAATACGACGCGTGTAATACGCGGAAAGCTTCCTATCACCGACGAGCGGAGAGAGAGCATTGCCCGAAAGTGCCCTACTGTTTATCTACACTCTTCCGTTTTTAGAGCGGCTCTGACGTCATGGGTGGGACCATGACGTCAGACGTGTATCGATTTTCGTCCATCCGGCCGGTCTGTATGTGTCCTGCCCATTTCGCGGATAAATGCTTAGCAATCGTTACACACAATCGGGGCTCATCCATGCGTAAGGAGGATAGGATTTTTGCTCGCGGTAACAATATTTAACTATATTTGCCTTCCGTTCGTGTCGTTATAATTGGCAACTTTATGCAGGACGTGAATTGCTAGGAAGTCTTTTTAAGTATTCGTTACGATCTTGATTGGCTACTATTACTACTAATAGAAACTATAAATGCCACCCATTCGCAATTCGGCCATAATAGAATCAAAAGAAATAAATGATGTCTAATTAACTTTTAATGATGAAAAGAATCTTGGTGTATTAGTTCTAGCAAATTATAAACTCTAAGTCAACTTATCAATATCGAAAAGCTACATTAATCGCATAAATAGACAAGAAGTTGTAGAAGCTGTTGGCTGAAGAATTTTCACAAACTAATTAATAAATCTTTGAAGAATCATCACTATCTTAAATCATTTAATAAAGGTAACACGTGAACTTTCGAAATACAAATAATTTTCGTAGATATTCAAAAAAATGGTTAGGGAATGACCTTACAAATCCAAGAAAAAACCGTTGAAAAAGTCAATTTTGCACTGTAGGGATCAATATATTAATCTCCTTTCTGATTTTGTTGTGTAGACTTCGTTGTACTCAAAATTTTCTTTTCTATATTCAATCCAGAAGTTTATTTATAGAAAGATAACGGGGCAGTGTGGGCAACGCAATGTTGATGAAATCCACATAGTAGAATACGAAAAAATATTATCAAAAATATATTACGAATAACTCTGAAATATAATAAGATTTTATGTAACACGTGAATTTTCGAAATTGCTCATTGGAGGGAATAAATTAAGTAAAAATATTTGATGAGGAAACAAAAGTCGGTTTATGCAGAATACCAGAAACATGATTTTACGATATAAAATACAAAATAGGATACGGTGGCTTACAATAGTAAAAATTAAAAAAATAATAAAAAATACCCTTACCACCAGTGTTATTCAAGTGGTGTTCTGTGTGGTGAAAATCTCCCAGAGTGCAACGTGTAACATTATCTTCCTTCGTAGATTCTGCTGAGGAGGGCAACTTAGTTAGAAATACGTATCCAGGAGTTCTTCACTCATAGAGGTGGCAAGGGTATTTTTTATTATTTTTTTATAATTTTACGAAATAATGCTTGCAGCAGTGGAAGTACCGTACAATACAATGAAATATGTTATCTAATTGTAGTAATATTCGTAAGTTTCCAGTGTCAACATAATATGTTTTCGTGTTTTATTCTACAGGGACGTCGCAATCAGCGTTTCGTTTAAATACCGCCAACTTTTTCTAATTGAAACTAAGCTAAACTTAGAAGTTGGGCTATTCAAAGTGACGATTTTTGAACGGGCTGAACGGCAATATGAGGGAGATGGCATTTATTTCCGTCGAATTGGAGTGCAAAGCATGTCACTTGAAGATCTTCATATATTGAACTAATCCCTAAAATCGGGGAGTGGAGGGCAATTCAAAGGGGGTGCCATTAATGTTAACGGATTGGGGTGAAATTTATCTCACTTGAAGATTTTTATACACAAAGCGAATCCCCAAAAAATCATGTTGATTCAACCCACATTGTATGCTATACCGGGTGTCTGTTTAAAGTCGGCCACCGGCCATATGTCTGCAACCGCTCATCTTACAGCCTTCCGATAAAAATCTTGATAATAAAGGTGACATAGAGAATTTCACTAAAAATATTTTTAACTTTGCAAAGTGACCGCAAGGAGACGCAACTCTCCAGGGGAATTAAAAATTCCGCATAAACCCCTTGAGCTCTAGATAAATGTAGGCTAAAATTATTATCAGTAAAATCCCCGGACGATTTTCCACAGTTTTCATTTAACACTTTTTAACGTAACTCCCCTAAGAGTGGTAGGGTAGGAAGGGTATGTCTGCGTAGAAAACCAGTCATAACTTCCGTTTAGGTTAGCGGACTATAATTTTTCTGAACTCATTAGAAAGAGAATTTTACAAGGAATTGAACCACATATAGTAGAGAATTGTGTAGTTGCCCATAGAAATAACAGAGGGCGCTATTTCTAAATTATACAAATGTTTGTTTTTTCTTTAAAATTTCAAATGGAACGATATACCATTAATAGCATAATATTAAAGCACATAAGCAACCGAAGAGAATGGTGAAAACCAGAAACTGCTACCTTTCTCTGCTACGAAGTTATAGTCATTAGAAGAGTTTTGAGAATAATAAAAGTATTAAGCATAGATTCCTGAGAGTAAATCTTTTATTTTAGTTTTTAGGGACTGACTAAACAATTTAAGTTGGTCTTTAATAAAATTTCCATCGTTCCATTCATTTAATTATTGATTGACAGTATCAACGTATTCACAAATTTTAAATGTTTCGGAAATTGAAGTGGCTGTGCTCCCTAGTAATCGAGGAGTAAACATGTATATTGAAAAAAATGGTGAACATTTGAAGTCTATTTAACTTTGATTTATATTTGATTAATTTTTTTATTAATTCTTATTAATATTTAATGTTAGAAAAGACAAATAATAAAATTTTAAAGCTATTTGAAATGAAAGTAAAAAGAGTTACTCCCAGGTATCTATGTTTAATACTTTTATTATTTTCAAAGCTCTTCTAATAACTAGAACTTCGTAACAAAGAAAGGTAGCGGTTTCTGGTTTTCACCATTTTCTTCAGTTGTTTATGTGCTTCAATATTATGCTATTAATGATATATTGTTGCATTTGGAATTTTAAGAAAAAACAAATATTTGCGGAAATTAGAAATGGCGCCCTCTGTTATACCTATGAGCAACTATACACTTCTCTACTACAATGGTTCAATTCCTTGTAGAATTTTCTTTCTAATGAGCTCATTGTGTGAAATCGTCTGAGTATTTCAGCGATAATAATTTTAACCTACATTTATCTTGAACTTCACGGGAAAATACCGAATTTTTAATTCACATAAAGAGATGCGATTTTAGAAAGTTAAACATATTTTTGCTGAAATTCCCTTTGTCACCTTTATTATCAAAATTTTTGTCGCAAAGTTGTGAGATAAGCGGTTGCCGATATATGGCCGGTGACCGACTTTAACCAGACACCCGGTATAACACAAGTCATATAGGGTGTGTATAAACTGGCGCAAAAACTACACGTGGCGCTTCTCTTTGTTAAATGCTGAATCGAAAATTAAAACAACAAAACATTGTACCGTGCTTCATATGTCGTCGCGCGATTCTGGAAGTTCGGATTTTTAGTCAATAAAAATAAGGCTTTTTGTTCGATATCTGTTGATAGAGATAACTGCAATTTAGAACAAGGACGAATTTTTAATACTATTGTCTCGTAAACGCTTTGTTTTTGACTTCAAATTCTTTAACATTTAGTCACTAACGCACTTTCTCGAGAAACATATTTGAAAACTTAGTAGAACAATAAGTTCGTATCCTAATGTTATTTCAATGAAAAACTATCAAATCTCACATTTCTGTAATTAATTTGACTTTCATGTTATAATTTTGTGTAACCTCTGCTTTCTTCGTGATTATTTGTATAGTGTTTCTGCTCTTTCGTTATTTTGTTCTAATTCTGTTGTAATGCCGTGCGGTTTCTGTTTTGAAAATGCATGGCAGAGTGAGAATATCGCATGCGGTTCCCAAACCGAAGACATCCTACTGGAAATGTATGTCAAAGGCTAGATCAACATCTTCGTGAAACTAGTTCGTTTAATACAACAAATGCAAATGCTGGTCGTTCAAGACAAAGTCATACAACATAACAAACAGGCAACTTATAGATGCGTCATTTCGTTAGTTGCCGTTCTATGAAAAATAATAAATATTTCGATTAAATTTTTGCAACGCAATCTTAAATGCGATTCAAGAAGATAGTGACATTTTATGACGTACTCTTTGGTGCGATGAGTCTATGTTTAGCAAAGATAGTGTATTTAATACTCATAATTTTCCCCACTGGACGCAGGAAAATCGACATATTTCGGGAATATGTCCACCAAATAAAGTTTTCCGTCAACATTTCGTTGGGCATAATAAATCACATATGACCAATTTATCGATTTGATGCCAAGGGATCCTCAATGTATTGGAAGCAGTTATTAGAGAGATGTCGTTGAACATTCGCCATAACATGATTTCCGTGTATGATGAAGCTCCTTCTCAATTTGCTCGTAATATGTAATGTAATGGATAAAAACTTCCCAAACAGATGTATTGATCGCGGTGGCCCTATCTTATGGCCTACGAGATCTTCCGTTATCAATCCTTTAGACTTTTTGTTGGGATTTCATTAAAGAGAAAGTTCTTGCAACGACTCCTTAAGAAACTGACGAAGCTAGAGACATAATTAACGCGGCAGCATTAGAAATTACACTAGAAAAACTCGAATGAGTAGCTCAGACTCGTGGGTTGCAACTACGTTTAGGAACACACGGATCTCAATTCAAACAATCACGTACATAGATACCTAATAGTGTCACAGATATGTTATCAAATAAATATCCAAAAAATAATCAATGCCGTTACAAAATACGCAATATATATTATTTTGACGATAAATAATTTTAAACGCAAATCATATCGCGTAATGTGTAGAATCTAAAACGTAAAATTCGACAATCTGATTCTATTAATAGCGAGTGGAATGTTTTCGAAGATTCAAAAATTCAGAAAATATGACGGTCCCTACTATTAGAGTAGTATGCGAGTACAGTGTTGCCAAATGTATGTTTATTTCTAGTGGTTCCTGAAAACATACGAAGAAGCATGATACAATATTTTAACATTAAGATTTTCCATTCAGAATCGAACGAAGAATGTCTCTGCGTGCTTTTCTGCCAATTTACTCTCTACCCTACTCATCTATCGAAAATGGCAAAATGTTAAAATATCTATATCAAGGCAATATAACTGTAGTTTTAAGATTTGGTGTAATAATATTTCTAAGATTATGCAAACTGCAAATGTACTACAAGCACAGGACGATTTGTTTGCTTCAAATAAAATTTGTTGTATGGTTTGCGATTATTTGATGTGTAATTGCATATATTTCCATTACGCAGATCGACTTTCCATTTTTCACAGCTTGGAAAAATTCTTGAACCAATATTCGAGCGGCCATTCGCTTTTTGCATGCAATAATGAAACATCTACCGAAATTTATAAAAAAGATACTGAACATTTACGGAGAATGCGTTATGAGTCGAAAACAAGTTAGTGTTTGGTGTAAACAGTTCACAAGTGGACGCACAGCTCTGAACGATGATCCCGAAGGTGTACGAAAAAAACCATCAACAACGAAAACGGAAGAGAATCAATTAAAGGACCCATACGCTGACTCGAGAAGATCGTCAATTTAAAATACGAGAAATTGCTCTATTGATTGGCATTCCTAAGAGCTCTGTTAGTGAAATCGTATCTGAATCAGGTTATCGAAAAGTGTCCGCGAGATGGGTACCAAGACTGTTGACCGACCAACACAAAATGCAACGAATAGCAGCTGCAATGAAGTTTTGAACGCGCTATGGTCAGGAAAACGGATTTCTAGAGTCTATAGTTACAGGAGACGAAACATGGGTACACCACCATACCCCCGAATCAAAAAAGAAGACTCGATCACGTGGAAGCATCCTGGAAGGCCTGGTTTCAGACACACAATTGGGAAGTTATTGTCCATCCGCCCCATAGTCCAAACCTGACTCCTTCTGATTTTCATTTGTTTGGGTCGTTGAAAGCTCATTTGTCTGTGTGTAATGTACCTTAGTAACCGGACGGGATGTCCGGTTGTATTTAAGAAACCATTCTTAAAATCAACTTTAATGAAATCCCAAACATGTCTGATAATAAACATCTGTACAGAAAAATATAAATTTAGTATTAAAATTTTACTCCTTACATCTAACAAAATATATGGACAATAATCAATTTGAATAACTGTTTTGGAAGACAGGTATTCCAGTCAAATATAAAACTTAACTATATCCACAACCTCATAAAATAGAACATACGTCAGTTTAACAAAAATTTATGCAGTTTACGACATACAAATTCTGCAATAATAAACATTGCTTGAGTCAACGGAATCGAGGCGCTCGTCAAAATTCTTTCAAAAGTTCTTAAACTAGCTAAATACCAATAATCTTTGATAAGATACCAGCCCATTGGGTTTTAATTTCGTTTATTTGAGAGGTTAATTTACTACATCTTGTTTTCTTTTGGTTATTTATGTATCTATGTTATTCAAAATACCAGTAAAAAAATAGCGGCTATTCGTAACTAAAGCTACAGAATTGAAATATAACACTGGTTAACCAGATTTTTGTCCCAAGCACAAAAATGCCTGATTCCCGTACACTTTTCCATGTTTAAATCAATTATGATTTCAGAATTTCTCCATCACCCTTAGTTTTTATGTTCCAGGATATTCCCTTATCCACCTAAAATATGCATGCATAGATTTGTAGTATAAGAGAACATGTCTTGATGTTATTTCAGTTGTCGGCTAGAGCTCGGAACTGATCAAGAAGCAGGCAATGGTTAATGTTTGAACATGTCTTGACATGTTAAGACCTGCATTTCCCATTCCTCTTGTTATTTCAATTGTCAGCTAGAGCTCGGTGAATGAACATATAAGCTGACGTTGTTAACGTTTTAAAGAGTGTTGCGTTGTGGTGCGTTCAAGCTATTGCAGTGAAACTGCGAACATTTGATCACCTGTAAAAATGCCAAGGAAATGTGTAAACCAACCGAATTCGTTTTGCTACATTTGCGCCGAATTAACATTTAAATATCAAAAACGGTCTTTCACACCTCTCCTTAAAAAGTGCTATGAGCAGTATTTCAAGTATAAAGTAGGTGATGAAGACAAAACCTGGGCTTCCCCATATTTGCTGTGTTACGTCTCAGACTTCTTACAGCGTGGGCAAAAGGTAAACGACATGCTATTCTTATGATTTGGAGGGAACCATCAGATCATATTACCAATTGCTATTTTTGTCTAACAAATATAAGTGGTATGACTTCTA
>JARFOC010001072.1:449942-490878 GCA_031763485.1 Osmoderma eremita | reverse complement strand
CCAAAACTGCACTAACATTACTTTCTATTCTATTTAAATAAAAAAAAATATTTTAAATTTTACCGTTCCATTACAGCATCTTATTCATACCCTGTTCATTTTTTCATTAATCTTTCCTGATTAGCGTCTATAAAATGATGATTTTCTTGATAACATAATTAATTAATGTAAATATTCCAAAGACAATTGATTTTTTTTTTGAAAACTAAATGTTACCATAGGTAATGCAACTGTGTGCACGTATTATACAAAATTTCGTGAGTTTACAAAATAATTCTTAACGAATGAAAAATTACTTTTTGGGCATTTTGAAGTTTTGAAGTTTGGCAAAATGCTGCACTTACATTTGCTTTATATGCACCACTAAATTAAATCGATCAATGAAAGGCAACATAACAACGATAGAAATGGTGGTGAATAAAAACCGTTCTTATATATTTTACAGAATGATCGTGTTCATCTCGTTGCCATATTGTTGTTTGTATAGGCATATTTAGTAATTCTCATCTTGCATAATTTCATTTCAAAAACTAGAAGGGTGAATTTACTAACCAGTTTATTTTGTCGAAATATACACGCAAAACAGTCGGATGGGTACACCGACCGTGGTACAGATGGATATTATTTCCACGCAACCGGCTTCGTCGTAATCCCTGAATTAGACCACTAACCTCCGCAAGGATGCTATCCTATCCACCGCCCGCTGAGACTGGCTATATCCCCAAATAAGGGTATTTCTGAATCAATACTACCGTAACAATTTCGCCATAAAATCGGGACAACTGGATTGGAAATGAGCAGTTACTATTTGCTCTTGTAAATGTTTTATTGATTAGTTCATTGTTCGAAATAAACGGTGTGATTGTAACAGCGCTCGAAATATTAAATTGTAAGTTCCAATGGGGAAGACATAAAAAGTATAGTGTGGATGCTAAAACATCCTCAAATTTATTAGGCGCTCTATAATTCTCAGCCAATTAACACGGTGCGGCGCATGTATTCCTTAAATCAACTTTGTAGCGGATTTGTTCTACCAGTAATTCAATTCGCCTTCCTGCATCAGCTAAATTAAATACGTTTTTGTGTTCCCGATTCGGCAAGCGTGTGCGGAAGAGGCGCAGTGACGAATAGTACTCCTAAATGTATTAGGTGGACTCGACATAGGCAGCCGGGCTCCGAACAAATTGGAACGAACTTTTAAGGATTTCCCTTTAACCGTGTTAGGGCAAACTCCATCCCGTATTCGTTCTTTGTTTTCGGCTTTCCCTTTTCTCGCTCTTTTCGAAACCAATCGGCCCATCAATTTTCCTCTTACGCATGCTCCTACAAATCCTTTTAGTTTCGGGAAAGCTGGGGCCTCTCACATAGTACAGCAATCATCTAATGTAAACAGTACAGGTGTTTAATTTTAACGATGCGCTTTCTGTGGAGCTATTGTGAAGAAATTAAATAAAACTTGGATGAAAAGGACGGTCCGGAGCCGTGAGATGTGCGGGATAGAAGTAGATAAAAGCGTACATACAAACTGAAAAGCGCTTTGTAATAATGCTATTGTGTTTATAAAATACCGACATTCTCGTATAGCGGCAGTTTACGTACAAAAATATCTGCAATAGAAACCATTCCAGTGTAAAATGTATGAGAGTGTGATGTTGAATTTATCAAGCCCTTATTTGCTATGACAAGCAATTTTTTTACGTCTTGATACAAGATATCTTTAATTTACTTCTAACCGATAAGATTCCATTACGAGCCCATGGTTTTTATACTGGAATCACCATACTAGCAAAAGCAATGAAGCGGGTGCAAGCATTAAAGACGGACTCGAGTTTCTGCCTATCAGACGTCGTCAGCCTTCTTTCAATTGCTCAACTTACTTTCATAGCTGATGCGCCGGCGAACTTGTCGCCAATCGTCCCAATCACTTGCATGCGTCACAACATACACCATATAAGAGACACCGGTCAAGAGCAGTGCTGCCGACTCAGGGGAAATCCACGAATTTTAGGGGAATATTTTGGAAGCAGGGTATTCTTAAGTCATTAAATCCCTTAGGGGAATTTTTGGGGATTTCTTTTTACGTGAGGGTATTTTTAAGTAGTCGCCATATATTTAATACTCCTATATTATGTGTGCTTCTTAAGAACAATGTGAAATTTTTGGTCACGTGCACCGCGTGCAAGGGAGACAGACATTAAATTGATACTATCTTACTGTGCTCACTCCGATTATGGTGTGACACTCTTTTAACTCTTCAATTCAATAGAGAATCAGCGCATGCATATACAAGGTAGTTCGTCCAAGTTTGTGTATAGTAAACACTAAAGAAGAATGGGAAAACCTTTCTCACAAAGTATGGCATGAATCCATTGATGTAGTAAAGTTTTGGGTTGAAATTTACAATGACGTAGATGGTGCCGGCAATAAAAGATTTGAAAATATAGATCTTTTAGCGTTATCTCGACTCTGCCTATTTCAAATGCGACCGTTGAAAGGGCCTTCTGAATTTACAATATTGTAAAATGCAATATAAGAAATTCTCTTTCAATAGATATTTTGCAGTCGATCATCATGACGCGGATTTTTTAAAAATAGGAAATTTGGCATGTGTTAAATTTATGCCAACTGCTGAAATGCCGAGAAAGTTTAACATGCATATGTAGTATCATAAAACAAATACTGCTAATAACGCAGAAGAAAGCACAATCAATTTAATATATGAATCAATCCGATTAGTTGATGAAGAGTTGTAATTATAATTGAACTTGCTTAATAATAAACGTTTCCGAATAAAAATTCAGTTTTTTATTACTTTTTTTAATTTTGGGCGAATTTTGTTGAACTCTGGGGGAAATTTTAAGTGGAGTGAGGGGTAAACTATGTTCGGAGGTTGGCAGCTCTGGTCAAGACATAAGCCACCAAGACCAATACAATAGGGCTGATAATGCAGTTCACTTTCGCTGTACAGTATCCAACTATTGATCAGTCAGAGCTACAATTTAAATTCAGATGAACACAACTAATTACAAGAACGGAACATGATAAGCAAAAGATATTATAAGCAAAGAAAAATAAGGTAGAAATGCTAGAAATGTACATGTGGTAATTAATTTAATCAATGTTCAAAATTTCGTCTTTGAACCGCCAAACATTTTCCCCACATTTTGATCACCGCAATTTATATAAAAGCCATATTGTGTGTGGAAATAAGCTTCGAATAGCATTCCTTAGACGTTGGATACAATCTTCAATGGTTGTTAGTGGACTCGCATAAACTTGATATTTTATGGTTCCCCAAATGAAAAAAGAATCTAATATTGCCAAATCCGGTGAACGGAGTGGCCATTAATATAGCTTTCGCAATTAAGCTACCGGCTTTTGACATTTCGTCTTTTCGTGACATGGTTGCCACGTAATACAAAGCACACCACATGGTTTGACAGATATGTAGATAGGTTATGCTTAAAAAATTCGAAAGCAATCAATAGTAAACAGAACGTCAACATGACGAATGTCAAGTAACTGCGTTGACAACTAGCAACGCTCTAATTGAAGAAATCATACGCGGACGAAATATCACTAGATTTTATATTACTGTGCATTTGCTAAATGTGAAGTTGTGCTTGTACGATTTTAACATTATGGCTGTCAAAAGTCGGCTGTTACGTTGGGAGAACTTATAGTTAAGACGAGCTGGCGTTTTTGTATACAAAATATTGACAGTTCTACAGTAATTTTTTCTATGTCATCTCGGCCATGGCTAACTTGACCCATTTTTTTTAACGTAAGAATACTTTCCTTCGAAATAACTTGAAAACGCTTATACATAGGGGGACTTATTTTAAAAGCTAAATAATAATAAGGCAAAAAATAGGGGATTCCATTTGAAATTTTTCATTTTTCGAAACTAATCTGTGGGTAATTTTTATGCGTACTTTTAACTGACGTTGACCGAACGAGGATAAGAAGACGTGATTTTGGACGAGGAAAATTGAAGATATTGGAAAAGAGATTTTAGAAAAGGTGGAACACTAATACTTAGACACAATTTGGATATTCAGAACATTTAGGTAATGTTGTATATTTTAGGTAATTTTATATTGCACTTTAATTTAATGTTCTATTTGTATTAATTAAAATAAATTTTGGCCATTAAAATTAATACATCTAGTAAATGCAACCAAACAACCCGCATCAAAAATATGTTGTTATTCATAGTTGGTACCTATCTAGTGTAGTTACAATTTTGTTAGGTTAGAATCCATCTGTCACTTTGACACACAACAATATACGAGTAGATTCTTACAAATTCATAATCAAGTACCTATTTGAACAGAGAAATGGGATATACTCGTTGTATCATACGATACACAGTAGTATTCTGTGCAGAGAATAATAAAAGTATTGTTAATGTTTAGCTTTAACTCCACTGTCTAAAACAGTATATGCTAAGTACTGGGTTTAATAAATATTTCCAGGCTAGTGGGGTAATCGCGACTCGCTACATACTACGCTAGGGGCCCTGAGTTCGAACCCGGGTACCGCTCTCAGAGAGAGGTTTTCCGTGGCTTTTTCTACTGCATTGGCAAATGCTAAGAGCCATGATATTATGATATTCCACGGACGCAGGCGTAATAATAACGTTCTTTTTGCGAATCGACTCACTTCAGTTATCTCACTACTGAAGTGATATTTCTCCTAGTTAATACGAATAAAAAAGAACGGGTCCTTTGTACTTTGCAATGCGTAAGATTGCCGCAGTGTGGCGCAGTGAATTATTTTTATGTTTACCCATACGTCAAATTAGTCGCACATAACCTTAGACCACAATTATTATTAGCTGAGATACATCCAACCACCTATTTATTATGGTTTATAATCACGTTAGGTACGCAATGTACTGTCCCTCGTAACATCTATTAAAATTATCTCGTTGTTTTTGTTAATTTTTCAGTTATAGCCCTATTATTTAGAATGTCAAAATGTGGATAAAACCAATCTATATAAAAACGAATGACATAAAACATACGTTTTTTACCCCTCTCTGAAACTGAGATTTTTACTTGCTAGGGCATATGGTCGCAGTATTGTGTTGTAACGGTAAGGGGGGAGGTAAAAGTCTCAAATAAATCTCAAAGTGAGTCGGCCAAAAAGAATGCGTTATTTCCCTAAGTCTCTCTAGTGAGCTGAGATTAACTGAGATTTCTTGCAAAAGGAACGCTACTATTTATCTCATGGTCGCCATTAACCCTCTCTTAATTGGCTTCACCTTGGCGATGGGCATAAATTATTATTACTATTATTTCTGTAGTAGTGATATAAGAAATAAAGCTAGCATATGATTTTAAAAAAATAATTTTGAAGCTTCAATCATTTACTAAAAATTATATTCGATATAAATATCTTGCATATTTTGCTGCGGTGACGCAAACATTTGATCGTTTTCAGCCACCAAAAAATAAACATTGACAGCACTAATCCCTAGGTAGTCCGTCTTGCGGAAAAGCATAATCTTGAACATGTACACACACATTTACATCACCTGCGTGTATGTACACTATACATACGAAGAGTTAAATCTAGGGAGACGTCGTCTTCAATTTGAAATCCGTGTTTGCATACTTATACATACAGTCACTCAGTTCTGTGTACGTTGCGATGATCAGTTCGCAGTTTAGGAACTAAATTATTTACACTAGACGGTGGTGTATCGATTTATTGCGCAAATTGGGGCTTCTGCACCTCCGTAGGTATATACAGATATTGTATTCTCGATGCAGTTAGGCGAAACGGTAATACGCGTAAACAAACTCTGGCGAATGGAGTACGGGAGCCGCGCATTGTTTGTGTTGCATCATGAATAGCACGGTAAATATTTGAGACTCTAATGTGTCTCCGAAGGAAAGAATCTGGAAAGAAAAACGGGACGCCGTCTAGAACGGGACGCCGTCTAGATTCTAGATACATAATAAATATAATGGGTTGATGAAAGAAGTTATAGAGTATCAAGGAACTTAATATATTACAGCCAATATTACCAACCAACAGCCAATACCTAAAATGAAATAAAATTTTTGGAAACAATAAATATCAAAATTAATGAAGTATTCGGGGTTATGTGGTTACATTATTGGATGCTCTAAAGATCGTACTGATGCCTTCGTTTTAATAGGTCCCGCGTATGAATGTTTATGGAAATTATTGATTACAAATACTTCTTAACCTACTTTAGACGCTGCTTCCAATAATTATAATTTCACGTTTCAGAAAAATTCATTTGACATTTTAAAGGAGGAAGGCCCATGCAGTATAATTACATCGAAGGTCCAGCTAGGCCGAAATAATCTGTTTATCCTTTTCTTTAGTAAAATGTTCAGTTTGCTACATACCTACGAGATATTAGAATGAAAGTACCGATATGTAACGTACTAATACTGGTAATGATAATATCGTGTCTTAGGACTTTCGTTTTATAAGGAAAGGTACCCAAACGGAAATTCAATTCGATGAATCTTTGGAGTAGGCATATGGAAAATCATTCTCAGTTCCGCTGTCGAACGGTTTTGGGGAATAAAATCGATTGCTGAAAGTGAGTATATTTTTCGTTTTTGACTACTACATTACAAGCAGTGGTCGTATAGCATTTAAAAAAAATCGAAATAGGTAAAATACCATCGAAAAAGCGGTAAAATATGAATTACTCTCTTGAGCGTTTCATTTGAAATCTGTGCAAATACTGTTACTTCAGTGCCTTTATTGGCCGCTTAAAAATGAAATTGAACATGTACACATGTTCATATACATATATAATATGTACTTATAACGGAAACATAAGAACTGCGTCTTATCATTTTCGAGTTTACTGCTTTATTATTGATCATTATACTGGGTACCTGGTGTACCTATATAACGATCTTATTAAACGTTACTTTTCAATCACGTTGTATACGCATTTGATTTTTATCATGTGTATGTTTTTTGTTTTGGTGTTTCGATCGCTTTTTTGGGTCTTCCTTTTTTGGTGCTTTCTATCTAAAAGAACACAGTGCCGTTTTGAAGTTTAAATTTAACGCTATGAACTTAAGGATCTTACCTAATTGACGTGTATAAGAAGCCGG
Source organism: Osmoderma eremita (assembly GCA_031763485.1). Classification (NCBI taxonomy): domain Eukaryota; kingdom Metazoa; phylum Arthropoda; class Insecta; order Coleoptera; family Scarabaeidae; genus Osmoderma; species Osmoderma eremita. The sequence continues at coordinate 483,760 of JARFOC010001072.1, read as the reverse complement.
TAAGTCGTTTGTGTTGATTAGAAGTTACAGTATTCTGTCATCTATCTTGCTTTTTTTGAAACATTGCAGTGACTGAGCAGAGCTTAAGAAATTTCGATCTTTCTCGGTATACGCAAGTCTCATCTGACATTGCGGTTTCGATATACCAAGGTATGTGTGGCTTATATGCACTTTATCAATCCGTTCTCGGAAAACTATTTAGTCGCGATTAAAAACCTAGAAGAGAAAGGGCAACCGTTAAGAGTACCCGCGATACTGGAGCATGAAGAAATTAAAGGTGTTGCTGGGGGTAATAAGTCGTCATATTTCAGTAGAAGAGCGAGCGGCTATGCTAGGCATCAAAAACCGACAACAGGCCTACTGGAAGAATTTACAAACCATCATAAGGTATTGAAGTTGCCTTTTTTTTACTTCTGTAGCTGCAACTTAACAGTTTGTATATACAGGCTGTCCGCGGGAAAGCGAAATAGAAGCAACTATTAAAAATTTCACATTTGCTATTAGGAATAGTGTCTATAATCTAGCTTGCTAAGAAAAACCCTCTTGTTTTTATGATGGTAGTGTGGTAGGTGATCAAATCCAATAACTGTCTATTTTCCGCATTAAGTGTAGCTAAATTTTCATAAAGGTTGGAAACCCGGTGGTACCTGGATAACTCGTAGACAAGTCCGATGCAGCAGTTTTGAAGTCCTTGTATTTTAGTAAATATACAAGGTGAGTACAAAATATCGTTTTCAAGAAAGCAGATTTAGCCGCACCCCAGCAGGTATTGAGTTAAATATGTGTAGATCATTTGCTTAGACGCTGTCTTCTGTCGATTAAAAACTTGTTTCAAGGATTTTATGAAAAAAATGTTCTTTTCCTTCTTTCCTTTTGCCACTTCTGGGTATACGGGGTCGACTTTCTTAATCATGAGGTGCCATTCGCTTTTTCCGTATAAATCTTCCCCAATAAGTTTTAATTCTTTCATTCTTCATTCTTTAGCCGAATAGGTGATTTAGTGGCTTGGCACGATTGCTCTTCAGTTCGGAGCTCTGGGTTCACACCTCTGCGCCGCCTTAGTATTTCCTCTTTCTCTGAAATGTACATCACTCTTATCTGTTTCCTAAACCTTTCGTTCATTCATCATAGTTCGGACTCATCTACTATTGAAAACCTTAATATATTTACATACGAATATCAAATTGAATGGGACAGACCTTGTGCACAATAGGTATCAAAGATGACCAGTAACGGCCATGTTACCGTTAACTTATTGAGACGGAAAGGACGTGGAATTGCTTACTGCCCCTTCCGCAAAAGCATTTAAATCTTACCCCATATAAATCCGCTCATTCACTCGCCCTTAAGTTAATTGGTTTCGGGTAGTTTGTAATGTCCGACAACCCCGCACGCTCTCAATAGAAGCCCGGTCACCTTCATCAAGGGCACTTTCACCATGGAGCCCGGCGCAATTAATTCCGTAACTAATAGAGTTTATACAATGTAACATATGTTTACATATAAGTTTGTGGCCGTAGGGATAATATGAATATTTGAACATGTGAGATTTTCCAGGAAACTCCCGGGTGATGCTCTGCCACTGTATAATAAAAATTGAAAATTTGATTAGCGTTGCGTATAAATCTATTAAAACAGAATTTACCGTACTGTGTACCCTAAAGCTAGCGTCTACCGAGCTAATACGATCATAATTTTCTCCGGGGAGGATAGATTGCTGGTGTGCTACTCGTGCACTTGCAAATTGAATTCCTTTAACCAAAAACGACTTTATTATTTCCGAGACATAAATCCTGCGACGCGCTCTCTTCTCCGTAAGTAATTGGTCTAGTAAATCACAACCGGCCCCTATTATCTGGCGTTAAATCATTTATTGACATGTATTATCTGACGATATTTCATTAGAGAGAGAGCGCGAACAAGTAAATGAAAAATAATACACTACGGGAATTGGGGAGAATTGGTTCTGTTTCACCAGTAGAGCGACAATATCTTTAGATTCAATGATTCTGTTGCCAGTAGGACGAGAGAATGGAGGGTTAATTAAATTTCAATTACCCTTTTGACGGGCGAAAGATTTATTTCCGCATTTAAGTCGAAATTAACTCGAATCCTGCCAACCTAGAACGTAACAGATGTAAAGGTATCCCTGGCAATTGCCAACAGTTACTTTAAATCAATTGCGAACAGAGCAAATACAGAATTAAGAATCCTTAGTTGTGGTGCTTTGCGTTATAATCGATAAACAATATTACTTATCTCAAAATTAATAGGTTTTTGTTATGAACTATAAAATTTGTACTTGGTCGTAATACGTTTAAACTAGTCATACTTTTACGGATCGCTTGTGACCGTAAAAATTATATGGGGCTATTTTCGTTTGATTTTATCACTGTTCTGACACAGATAGTTAGAGACAGTGAAATAAAGATATATGAATTGCGGTATTAGAGGAGTATGTACCGGTTTGTTTTTTTACTACTTATATAATATATGTAAATCCACATAAAAGAATTACTTCCAGGAATCTACCTTTAATACCTTTATTATTCTCAAAGCTCATCTAATGACTATAACTTAACAAAGAAAGGTAGTAGTTTCTGGTTTTCACTATTCTTTTGGGTTGTTTGTGTGCTTCAATATTATGATATATCGTTCCATTTGAAATTTTAAAGAAAAAACAAATGTTTGCATAAATTAGAAATGGCGCCCTCTGTTATTCCTACGGGCAACTACACAATTTACTACTAGGTATATGTGGTTCAATTTCTTGTAAAATTCTATTTCTAATGACCTTAGAAAAATTAAAATCCGTTAAGGTAAACCGAAGTTATGACTGGCTTTCTACGAAGACATTCCCCCTCCCACCCTAGGGGAGTTAAAGTGTTAAATAAAAATTGTGTGTAAAAAAGTGGTGCACGGCCACTCTGCTCAAGGGTAACAGGTACAGTTTAGAGGAAAAGTTTCTGAACGTAAATATCGGAATGTACAGATTCGTAATATTTGGAGCGTTATTTGTGTACCATTCGTTTCATTTACTTTTTGAAATTTGTGGTGGTTCTAACGAGGACAGATATAGGCAAAACAGGACAAAATAGCTTATAAAAGATGTTCGAAATGCCCACCATCAGCTAATACACGGAAAAACCGATTTAATTGCCGCAAATAAATTGACTTCGTTAAACTATTTTTTATTGATTCAAATGTGAAAATTGTTACCTTAAGCAAATACAAAATAAAACGTAGTTTGAGACAAACAAATAATTTTCTTGAAATATTTCCTTAACCTAACTAAATAATTTGGTAAATTCTATCCTAAAGCAGGCGAATATAGTAGCAATGAAAAAAATTGGTTGCCCGTATTAAATATCTCTTTAAATCAAACAAGGAATTACATTTTTCACTACCAAATGTTATTCCCACCTAAAAGAACCAATCAGATGCTATTGAGCCACCTACAGTGTTTTTAACAGCACGACACAGAATACGATATTAATACTTATTGCTTTGAGTATACTTTTGGCATTGCAGATTTCAGAAGATGTCATGAGATTGATAGAGAGGAAACGCAAAGAAAAAACTGATAAGGGTGTTACCGTACAACCTTATCTCATTACAGAAGGCGCTGGCATTAAAAGCATCAATAGTTGCGTTATTTGAAAACATTGTTTCTTAAAAAATAAAATGTTGCTTTTATATCTACCTAATTGCTTTAAAATAAACTTTCAGTATTTGGACTAGGTTTTCCGATATTTGTAATAATTTAAGTATCAAGAAAATATTTTGAATGAATTAAATAATTTGTTGGATTTTAATATTTTTGTCACTACAAATATATTTTATGTTCGGGTCAGTAGTTCATATATTTACTCTGAAAGAATTACTTGGTACGCATAAAGAAAGGATTGTTGAAGTTACAAAAAAGTAAGAAGCAAATATTTTGTTGTGATATAGTTACTTTGAACATATATATTTAGTCAATGCAACTATTTGCGATATATTTGCAACGAATAATAATTAATATCTTCATGAATTATATGCGCATATAAACATTAATATGTAAATATACACGCACATAATCACTGTAGGATCACACAACACAGCTAATAATGCACAGCATTATACTAGCGACAGACATTCCCACGCAGAGACAGCTGTTTCGGACTTCTTGGTCCTCATCAGTCTACGACGGGGAATGCCTGCCAATCTTAGCAACGCCGTATTGTATACCCTTTACATTAGATATGACCATGAAAAATCATAGGCGACATCTAACGCAAAGCGGCGTACATTCATAGCATTGATTTCAACGAGCGACACAGTCGTATCATTGAAATCTGTGTTATAGCCTGTGATCCTACTTTAGTACTGTAAACCAGCACAGTTAGTAATTCAAAACAGAGATCTGTAAATTACTTGCAACAAATACTCTGGCGCGGAGGTAAGTTTATATGCGCATATAATTCATGTAGTTATGCGCCAGAGTATTGGTTGCAAGTAATTTACAGATCTCTGTTTTGAATAATAATTAACTTAACACAGAATTTGCTTAAAACTATAAAATATGGACAACAAAATTATTTGTTAGAATGGACTAGAAGTTTGTTTGCCTATATAGAAAGAAATGATTTATTTGAGTTAAATAAACTTCACTTGATCCAAATAAATTGGTTTTCCGTGTACAGACATAAATTCTGCTACGAACGTTATTAGGTGCACATGTAAAATTTAACATATCCTCGCGAATGAGTTGAGGTGCAACAAAAATGCGATTTCGCAGATCCTATACGCGTTTTCAATGCTAGGACGACGATCATACACAAAACTATTCATGTATCCCCACAGGAGAAAGTCTAATGGATTTTGATCGAGACTAGGACCTGGCTACGAAATCCAACATTCACGTTCAGTCCACTGTGAGAATGTTCTCGAGCACTATGCGCGGGTGCTCCATCGTGCACAAACCATAACTATAGGCGTATGATTTACGGCACGTCATCGAAACACTCGGCTAATATATTTTGGAGAAAAAGTAAATACGATGCTTCATTCAGTAGTTGTGGGAGCACATGTGATTGAAGTAGTCCATAACCTAATGACCATGCCTAAACTTGCGATGACCTTTGGTGTATATCGTGAGGTTTTCATCTGCCCAGTGATGAATATTAAATACCTTACCTATATACCTCATATATACCTAAATAGGTTCGTCGGTAAATAAAATTGCTGACGCAAGATCTGTCTGACAAATATCTCTGTGCTGAAACCCCAGAAGACACCCCAGCGGAGAAAATCCAGTTCCGCTAACCTTTGCACTTTCTGGGTATTAAAATTAAAATCGGATTGGAGTATTCGATATTCGTATAAGTTGCCATTATGAACGCACGTAAGCCACGCAGCGACAACTACCCCAATATTAACTATAAATCACAGTGCTCTGGTTGTAGCGACGACCGGTGATTCCCATGTGTTGATTGGGACAGGGCTCAACTCGAGTAAAGAAAAATTATTTTCTCGTTACTACGTGCGCATAGGACGGCAATATCTCCGTATTTAGGCTCTACTTATATGTCTCTTTCAAGTCTTTTGTAATCCATACTATGTAGAATTCAGCGTGTATATAGATAGATAGATATTTATTGGTTACTAAACACAAATAATACAATTTGAAAAATCATTATAAGTAATAAATAAATATTTTATTACAATTTAAGGCACTTTAAGAGGTTAATTCAATATATTATATTGTAGTGAATGTGAACAATATCGTGTCTGTCGATGTGCCTTCACATAATCTTATATTGCACGATGCAGTTATCTAAGCGTTCCACAATAGGAATGTGAGGAAAGAAGCAGTCAGAACATAGTTGACATGGCCGACTGCATGCTCCCATAAAGAGGAGCGACAGAAAATGAGGCAATTTTTTGTGTCTGCTATTAGAAATGCCTAAACAATGGTGGTAACTACATAGAAAAATAGTTTAACATGGGTGCAAAATATATCTTGGGCTTTTCTTATTGCCTTCGAAACTTATTTTCTGGACATACTTTAATCGAAATGCATTTCTGCATAAAATGTATTTATTTGACGACGAAGACCGTAAGAATCGTTCGGTAATATGTAGCAAACATGGGTAGCCGGGAGCACAGAGGAATAATAAACAATAACTGCTCTTCTACAGCGCGGCACTTAGTGCAATACGGCGAAGAATGAAGGAACTAAAGGAGGTGGTTGCCCACTTGGCGCCGGAGGAGGATAGCCGCAGTTGCCGCTAGAGGGCTCCGCGAGCGCAATAATTATTACGATTGAAGTGTACATGACGTGGCTTTCCGATATTAAATTGCGGATTGTTGACTTTCTGGCGTTTGTCGCCCACTACCCCGCCTTTCTCCATCTGGCATAGAACGCGTGGCCTCCTTTTCTGCGTCGGAATTGTTTTAATTCGTGCGCGGTAATTCAATTTTATGGAGTCGCTGCAAATTTACATTTCACGACATCGGAAGAACAAAGAGGACCGAAACGTTTTGTCACGATTGTACGGCCACCATCGTAGGAAATAATTTGATTTCTGATTGTAATATAATTGGATTTCCTCTTGTAACTTCGAGTTTACGGCGTTTCTTGGGAGGAGAAGGGCTCTTTAAGTCGGCGCGAATATAGGTGGTGCCTTAATCGTTATTTAACGTGATAAGTTGGGAATGCTGCAGTCCATTCTAGTTTTATTATTTGTAATAAATAAAAATAAATTGTTATCGTTTTGTACGGAAAACATAAAGGTTTTGTAGGTTAAATACGTGCGTTAGAAGCACAGCAACGCAGTTTAAGAGCATAGATAATTAAGAGCACGCTAAAATGTAGCGGTTTCCGTAAACCACCTGAGTAAAAATTTTAATTACATCAGTTCGTAACGTTGCTTGTATTATCTCGATTTGCCATTCTTAATTGTTGAAAGAAACAGAAGATATATGACGGGTAAACTCACAGAGTATGTGAATAAAATTATTATTGCCAAAATACGGAGTAATCAAAAAAACCGATGTAGCAGCCTTAGTAACGATTTGACGTTCGCTATGGCTGATTTCCAGCTAATCATTATTACAACCTGAGTTGACCTGAGGCTCAAAAACGCTAGTGATATTATGGCAGTAGTATAGTATAGTCTAGTCACCAATCCACTAGTATATCGGTACAAAGAACAAAATCAATGAGGATTTCTCAAAAGCTGGTACGGTATACACTAGTCGCACATAGCAAACACATCTAACAAGTAATGGAAATAAAATGTTTTACTAATTATGGCGATCTAAACAGAGAAATGAAGGTGCACACCGCAAAAGCAAAAATAGTAGTAGTATGTCTCAACCTAACCATATGTTTTAATCATAAGGAAATAAACCAAAATCAGTATCTATAAAAGTGCAATACGACCAATTCTAACATATATGGCAGAAACAAGACCACAAGCATTCAAAACTAAACGGCAAACGGAAGTCGTAGAAATGAATGTACCGAAAAGAATAACTGGTGAAACAATTGCGACAGAGTAGCAAACATAAACATAAGGGAAGCATGTAACATCACTGATTGGATATTACGCAGGAGAGTCGAATGGAACGAACATATAGAAGAAATGCGCTAGAATAGAATAGTACGAATGACACGAATGCCCAACCTGAAAGGCGAAAATACCCTCCCCCCCCTCGAGATTTTTAGGGGTTATTGCCGCAAGAATTCTCAACACTTCTACTTGCAACTCTTGCAAGCTCGCTATTGTTGCAAAACTGTTAAGATTTTGTTTGACATAACCCCACAGAAGAAAATCGCAGGGATTGAGGTCTGGCGATTGAGGTGGTCATTTCATCGTACCGTTCCCGCCAATAACACGATTAGTGTTTCTAAAAACCACATCACTAATTTGGTGTTATGCGCGGGATAACCATCCTGCATAAACCAAATTGCATCAAAATTGGGGTTAAGTTGGCAGAATAATTTGCGTTCGCAGCAAATCCGAATATTTCATTCGATTCAAATTGCAGTCGATAACAAATGGTCCTATAATGTTATCACCCAATTTGACTGGAATAGGGATATATGGGCCTAGAACCACATATTTCGAATACCCGAGTATATTCCAGGCAGAAACATACACCAGTTCAAGATTGATAGGAACTATCAAAAGCAAGAGATTATCATAACGTCTGATAGTCAAGCAGCCATCAGGGCGCTGAGCTCAAATATAATCAGCTCCAAGATGGTTTGGGAGAGTCTAGGAAAACTAAACGAACTAGGCAAAAGTCACAAGGTAACCCTTCTGTGGGTTCCGGGACACAAAGCAGTGGAAGGAAACGAAATAACAGACATCCTGGCTAGAATTCCATTCGTAGAGCCTGAACCCTTTTGCGGGATAAGTAACAGTACAATACTGGAGAGACTTAAAAATAAAGAAGAGCAGTGAAAATCCAAATACTGGGAGAATCTCCAGGGAACGATGCAAGCTGAAGCTCTTCTGGGAACCCATAACCAGAAGAGATTTAGAGAATGCATCAGCCTAAGTGAGACTAACATTAGCATATTTACAGGGATCCTAAAAGGCCACTGTAAACTGCAAGGACAGCTGAATAGGCTTAGAATAGCAGAGGAAGCTAATTGTAGATTTTGTGGGGTATATAATGAAACATCCGTCCAGCTACTCTCAACTTGTGCTGCACTGTGCAACTCAAGGGCTCTGCACCTGGGAGCAAGTGAAATTGAAGAGGTATAGTTACCTAACCTGAGGCCTTCTGATATTCTGCACTTTTTAAGAGGAATCGGATTGTACGGCTTAGGTCGCAGTGTATTATCAGCCTTACTTTACATACACACAAGTTAAAATGTAACATCTAACCTTGCATCCATGTTAATATTGGATGCAAATCATCCAATAAACTGTAGTAACCTCAAAGTTGGATGCAAATCGTCCAATAAACTGTAGTAACCTCAAAGTGTATCTGATAAGCTGTGTCTTAAAAGGTAATTCAATTACCCATCGGGTTATTCCAATAATCCCACTAATAACTTGACATAATTTCGTGTTATGGTTTTAGTTATATACAGACATATAATATTCTCTTGCCGGGGTTGAAATTATATGCTACATTTTAATGTTCAATTGGCTAATAACGAGCGAAGTAACCGAATTTAGGGGGAAAGGGAGCAAGGCCGTATGTATGTATGTACTACACATTGTCGATGCGAATCACATTCGGTCCGGCCAATAAATTTACCATCCCAATATACGTGATAACGCCGGTCGGGTAGTGTGCCCGTATTATTAATTCAAAATTAATCTGTTTGATATAATTAGATTTCTAGTGATCAATTTATTTCGCCCTAATAACAATTCTCTGGGAATTACCGAGAACACATGGCATGATAGCGTGGAAACACTAAAAAAGCAATTTACGATATTGGGTAGGAGGCACTCTATTATTTGGAATCCCATATTTTTAATATGGAGCTTTTAGTGAATCTATTTGTCTACCGAAAACTTTAACTATTGATAATGTAGGAATACAATGAATTGATGTTTGGGTTGTTGCCATCATTTGTTGGATTTGTGTAATAGCCTACGTTTTGGCAATCCGCCTACTACCGCCTTCAGAGTAGTATTCCGAAGACTATATAATATCGTGATGAAAAATTCCTTTATTTCAAATTTCGAAATTTAATATAAAATCTTCCGCGCAAATCGCAGTCTCTGAACTCGGTACACAATTCAACTCATCAGTCCCAATCCGCAATAGAATAAACCGACCAACTCTCAACTGAAAGGTGCAGGTAGGTTTAAAACCATACTTTAGAGATAAGGGCCAACCCTTTTGTAATCTTACTTTAAATGATTCTCAAGTTTAAAATTATTCAAATCTTGAGTCATCAAAAGTTATAAAATTAAACCAATCTTTGTTAAAATATTGCATACATACAATTAGGTATATTTTATAAATAATACAGGTAAATTGGTATTTAATCATCACAGTCTAATTTTAGAGAAGTAAATCACGTATTGGTGAAATTAATTACATAGAATTGAAAGTTCGTAGTACATAAAATTTGGAACACATACACATGTAGTAAACAATTCCTACATTTATCTTTCCGAATACAAATTTCAAGCAGAACCAGTAGGTAAATTTTATGTCGGAACACTGGCATTCTTTGGATATCGTTTGAAGAAGCTGAAAGCATGTTCACCAAAACGTCAAATATAAATACTACAACGCGACAATACCCGGAAGACATTTCTACAATCTACTACGTTTGTGGAAACTTACACTCCAATATATGGACATTTGCAGCTTTGTTGAAGATACACATAAAGCTTGTATGGAAGATGAAGGTCCTAGATTTGGAAATTATGCCCAGCATTTTTTTGTATATCATTTTCCATACGTTGAATGATGTATATTCACTGATTGTTATTTTAAATATAAATCGGTAAAGTGTGTTTCTTGAGCTACTTTGTAGATAGTCAAAATATTTCAATAGAATATAGAATAAATATCTAACTAGATAAACTCAAAAGGAGAAACAATATATTTCAACCAATGATAATGCATTCATTCGTATATTGGCATAAAGAAAAAAAAAAGCTTGTTTATCGTTTTAATGAATTGTGTGGGTATTTGTTTTATTTATCGCACTTTAGAATTAATATCGACCCTTACTAGATTTAGTTAGTGATTATCTGGCAACAAAAAGTTAGTAGTTTAATGTGGATTGCCAGGAAAGTATGTGTATAAAAATGTAGAGTGTTTCCAAGGTAGTGTGAAATGTGACTGATTCGTCATTCAATTTTATGACGAAAGGTTTATATAAACACGCGTGATAAGTTCTTTCCTTATTGAGGTGCAGGATATCGAGTTTTAGAATTCTATTCAATTCTTAAGCTACTGGTTATCAAATCCATCAATGGGTCAAACACATTTTTCTACTTCCATTTTTATTGTAACTTTTTGACGATGCCTGCGATTACCAATGCTGAAATGAATTTTAGGGATTCGCATGACTAATCCATATAAAAATATGGATTAGCCACTGGTAATGCCCTAGAAGCTAGATATATATATATGCAGATCGTTATCCAAATAACCGTTTACAATGTTCTGACACCTTTACTAGACCGCATCTTCGTTTATAAGAAACTTTTGCTAAATCAAAAAAAAGACATTATTGGAAGACCTAGAACCGACCTAGAACGTCAAGATCAGTTTCTTCAAATGATTGAAGGTCATCCAGAACGTAGTAGCAGAGAAATTGCTCAACAATAGTAAATGTTAGTTGTGTTATTCTAAAAGAATATTTATTATATCCACATCACAGGCCTTGCTACCCCACTGACTATCCCTTCTGTATTTCTATTTATTTATTCCTAAAAACCATTGCCAGATTGTTGCCAATGGTTGCAAATAATCTAAATTTTGCTGCCATCGTATTGTTTACTGATGCAGCCAATTTCTCCAGACATGGAATTATGAATTTCTATAATAACCGCAGATGGTCTGATGAAAACTCACATTCCACAGTTGTATCACGGTTCCAACAAACGACAATTCCGCAATTGACGGTGAAACATCTACATCTTTTTTAAACTGAACTCACAGGTCTTTGGTCTTCTGATTCCTATAGGTACCTCAACTGTATTTGGACGTATTTGATTTATGCACGATCGCGCCCCTCCACATGTTCACTAATTGTACGGGAGTTCTAAACAACGTTAATCCCGATTGTTGGATAGGACAGGGACATCCGCATTCATGGGCTCCCAAAGTCACATGATCACAATTCTCTGGATTTTTTTGTAATACCTAAAATCACTCGCTAACACCACCCCAACTGAAAATTTTGAAGATCTTTAAAATCGCATTGTTGTTCGCAATACTCCTGGCAATTTCTAGCGGATTTTGCAATCCATTAACCGTCGATCTGGAACTTGTACTTTGACTAGAGGCGCACATTTTGAATATCTGCTATAATATGTACTAGTTTCATTAATATCAAATACTTTTATAAAATAATTTTAAAAAAATCAGTCTCTAATACAACGGAAGAAATTATCATGTTTATAGTAACTTTTTGTCATAAAATTGAATAGCGGATCACTCACAATAATATTTCAGATTACTTTGAAAATACCCCGGTATAAAACATTTACAATATACGTATGAATATCCTTTATGTTTAAAACGGCGTTCCTTAAACTTAACAACCTCCACTGATCCTTGAATTACGACAAGCGTAACCCCTAGGACTACGTAAACTGACGCAGTAAGTATGCATAATAACGGGTGCCTCTAAATATTTTAATCTTCTTTTGCGAAGAATTTATATGGGGATAAAATGTAACGTGATAAGGAAAGACGCGCGAGACCCGAAGGGAGGGAAAAACATCACTGGCACGGGACCGACGGGGTCCGCAATGAGTTATTCTGGGCCGCCGGTGTTGCGAGCATTTTGAAGGAAAGCAAAGGACTAATTACCAAGCCGCACGGTGACATGAATCATCCTAATGACCAAGATCATCAACACTCACCTAATTAATCAGGACTGAGGGATTAGCCATCGCCACGCCGGGACCTGAAACAAGCAACATCACTACATCACTTATATTTTTATTGTGAAAATACACAGATGCAGTCAAATGGAATTATTAATGGTTAGAGAGTGGGAAATATGCAGTTAAAAATGTTAAAATATTCCCTGAAAATCACCAAAATAGGCACTTAAGTATACAGTAGATGTATCAAAACAAGTGAGAATCAAAGTATTAAAAAAGTTCAAGGACATATCTGATACAATATTTATGCTCTTTCCAGTTAAGTAAGATAGATTGCTGTATTTTCAAAAACAAAAGAGGAGCGATACGCAGAAAAATACAAGCAGTAAAGACGGACTCGAGTTTCTGCCTACCAGGCGTCATCAGCGTCTGTCCGAATGCTAAACCCACTTTCATCGCTAATGCGTTCCGAAGTTCGATTTGTGGAATTTGCTAGATGAGGTTCAAGAAGTTCCTTTACATAGTGCGAAAGTGAGTGTCTGGTGTGCAGTTTCGGAATCACTGGTTCGTACTTTATCGAAGAGAATGGTAGACAAGTCACATTTAATCAACAGCGGTACATACAAATTTTAACACGCTTTATCCCTGTTCTACGTCGATTCGGTCGTGCACGTAATTTGGCATTTCGAGACCAAGTTCTTCAGCTGGACGGGACAACTTGTTATACTGCTGCCGCAGTTCGTCAATTTCTTCAGGGACATTTTCAAACCAAAATCATTTCACGATTTACTGACTTCCCTTATCCTTCACATTCGCCAGACCTTACCTATCCAGACGCATACATGTATGTATGCCCCAAAGCAAAGATGCCGTCTTCAAGATGTCACCACAAACCACCGATGATTAAAGGATGCAATTCGAGCCTTCCTCGCAGAACTGAGACAACCCTTATTCAATAACATCACGACCAACTTGAAACGTCATTGTGAAGTCTGTCTTGAACGAGGAGGTGCACATTTAGAACATGTAATAAAGTTTAAATAATATGTTAAAAAAATAAAAGTCATAAGTTCAGTACTGTTTATTTCGGGCCATACTGTAATAATCTGGATAACAAGGAATAAAGTAAATTCAGTTCTTCTTACCAAACTTCGGGGATTAGAAAAATTGTAAAAATATAACCGGTTAAAAGTTGAATGTGTATTTACTTTCTTTACAATTCGTTCGATTATAAAATCGAACGGTTATGAAGTTTCGCTTTCACAATGTAACTACCGGAACCGTACGAAAGCGACGCGTTTCAAAAACGACCGAGTAAACTAGGAAGTTTCCTTTGGTAATTTTGACACTACGTAAATATCATCGGAGTGTGCTCGGTAAACGTTTGTTTACACATTAAGAGTTTCAGAGTGCCGGAAGAGTTTCAAGTATAGGGAAACAACAGATTTCCATTATACGAGAGGAATTAAAATATTGACAAAGTAAACTAAAATTTAGCGCTGCCTAGGAATATTATTGTACTGGCATATTCAGTTCAGTCGTTATCGCTGACTAACATCCCGAAACGCACGCGATGTTATCATACTTAGAGGTGCACAGGCAAACGTATGCAAAACATGTAATAACAAGCGACTGGGAAGTTTGGTTAATTATTCCTTAATCAAGGTAAATAGCCACGTTTAGTGAGAATCCAATGCAACGAAGTGAACGTAGCGTATGGCTTGTAAAAGCATTTGAAGGTAACATTCTACCAACTCTGAATTGCATACGATAGTGAAAAATAAAATAAATAAATAACAAAATAAAATTCTGAATTACTTGTGCCAATACTCTCTGGCAAGAAGGTGATATAACTCTGATATTATCTGCATATACATATAAACATTAATGAAAAATGTAAATATATGCGCACATAATGCTTTTGAATCACACAGCACAGCTGGTTATGCACAGCATTAGTAGCGACAGACATTCCCACATACAGACAGCTGTGTCGGACTTTCTAGTCCTCATTAGTGGTTTCCAGCTGTGTTGTGTGATCTAAAAGCATAATGTTCATATATATTTACATTTTTCATTAATGTGTATATGTATATGCAATAATATCATGGTTATATTACCTTCTAGCCAGAGAATATCGGCACAAGTAATTTTAAAAATTTTATTTTGTTATTACTAGCTGTTTTACAACATTAAAGAAGGATTACACGCTATAACACAGATGTCACGATTTACGACTGTGTCGCTCGTGAAATCATTGCTATGAATGCTCCGCTTTGCGCTAGATGTCGCCTATGATTTTTCATTGTTAACATCTATTGGAAAGTGTATGTATACAGCGTGCTGAAAAAGTGGCAGGCATTCCACGTCGTACACTGATGAGCCGCAAGTAGTCCGAAACAGCTGTGTGTACGTGGGAATGTCCCTCGCTGGTAATGCTGTGCATAACCAGCTGTGTTGTGTGATCCAAAAGCATTATGTGAGTATATATTGGTATTTTTCATTAATGTTTATATGTATATGCATATAATATCATGGTTATAAAAATAGAAATGGTAATCCATCCACTATAACAGTTTTTGCTGCTTTATTGCTAACACAAATGTTGCTCTGTCACTATTTTGTAAGCTTACTTACGTTCTTTGCTTTTTAACTAATCTATATTCAAAGTTAATTATTGTGTTACAGTGAGTAGTTATCTTGTTCTTAAAATATATTCGAATCTATACCAGAGAAGCAAAAGGAGGTATGTCAAAACAATAAAATTATCACGCGTTAGTGGAAATAAATTCAACAGTATAAATCGTTAGAGAAGTACTCTTTTAAAAGCATTAAAAAATCTTAAATATCAGTAACATAAGTCCAGCATTCTACAAGATGATAATGGGTGAAAATCATAAAGATGTAAATGCAAGAACAAAGCCCGTATATGTGGGAAACTGGAATCTGGACTCAAATATATTTCAAGCAATATATTTCCGACTATCACTTGGTGGTATTTGCAAAAAATGAAAGAGCTAGAATCAAACTGAGGTAAAGAAGCTCTAGGAATCAGAAACTTAAAATCAGTGTCTCAAAAACTAATGTGGTTTTAGGTAATACCGGATAAAATTATAAACTAACATTGCAAGAAACACAAGTTGAGCAACTCGAGGTTTTCAAACATTTAGGAGTCCATATACGTTTGGATGTGAACGTTGCATACTTAATTAAAAGAATCAAGGGCAAAATTCAAAGCATGGAAATGAAGTATCTTAGAGAACTGCTAGGCACAACAAGAAAAAACAGAATAAGAAATACAATAGTGAGTGAACTAAAGAATAGAACGTATTATCAAAATAATCAAAAAACGTCAATTGAGGTGGTATGGACACGGTAGGAATGCGCAACAAAGAAACCGTTAAAATATATAGTCAGGAATCCACACAGAGAAAAAATACTTTTTGTAGGTAGAACAACATTTTGCAGTAAACATATTGTGGTAATATTTACTAGAATTGTAGACCAATCAACGAATGTCACTTAAATTGTACTAAGGAAAAAGTGGCGACTACGGATTTTTTGTAGACTAATATTGTAGTAGATTATTTGAGTGTTACTAGTTAATGTAATAACAGATAATTGTAAAATAAATTATATATTTGCAGTTAGTATATTGTATTAATGTACACACATCTAATACAACATACATGAATTATGGTGAAGGTACATAATTCATGTGTGTTGTATTAGATGTGCGGATAGATAACAAAGATCTCTACAATATGAAGAATACTAGACAAAATCTTTGGCTAAGAAAGACTAAGAGATCACTCTCTTAGGCTTTGTTAGCCAAAATATATTCGATAGTCTTGGGATTTGCAAAATGTGATGTCCTTGTTCCCTAAATACACATCTATAAATACTGGAGAGTTATGATAAAGATATTTTAATTTTACTCTGTTCTTACAACAACCGCCTTCATAAAGGTTACGACAATAATATAGTATTCCATTTATTACAATAGAATGGTAATATATTTACTACAATACCACAGTAACCTACCTATCACAACATTGTAGTTCTTGTTACCGCAATTTTGTAGTACTTACATACTTTACTATATAAATAGTAATTTGCAACACTACTTACCAAAATATTATAGTATTTCGTTTACTACTAAATATGGTTACAATACCTGTGATTTTTGTGGTACTAGTTACACCACAAATATATTGTACAAATACCTATTTTGAAAAACTACAATAATGTTGAACTTCAGACTATGCATGTTAGCTATATAGCTGTCACTATAGTCACTATCGTTTATAGTGTCTCATAACACAATTATGGTAAATTTTACTATACCTTTTTCTCAGTGCAGGAACAGAGACGAAGACGAAGAACAGTGAAGACATGAAATAGAAGTGTAGAAAAAACACTGAAAGAGTACCTACGGCGTAACACTACAAAGAGCAAAACAAATGCCAAGAAACAAAAAGACTGGAAGAAGCTATTTTACCAACAGAAAAAGTAGGAAATAGAACTAATATTGTAACTATAATTAGCCTTAATTAATTAAATGTTGTTTTATACAGTGCGGTATATGTCCATGTGTCAATTTGTCAATAAAAATGATCTAGTATTAATGTTTTTAAATAACTGGTTGCAACACGACTACTTAAAAATCATTTACTGCGGTAAATTTTAACTACGTAACCTCATAAAGTTTTTTATGAGGAAAGGGTAGCCGTATTAGTTAACACTACTGCAATATGCATGTAATATCGTTACTTTCCGGAGCGAGTTTAGCCCCTAGCTATTCCAAGTGATTAAAGAGCAATTAAAACGTTTAGGAGATGAAGCGTACACCGCAAACTATTAAAGGAAAGTTAGTATCGAGTTGAGTGTGGGTGCGCAGCAAAGGACGGAGTACGGGGAGCTTTTAAGTGGCGTTATTGTTGTTGACGGAGTGCAGTCAATTTCGTTGTAAGGGAGCATAATGTTAACAGCAACATTACAGTTACATGGACCGATTAATGCAAGTAGTTATACTTTTAATTAAACTTTAACCGTATGGAAGGAATTGTAGTAGATGTGAACTTGACAAAGGCTTTCTAATTTTAAAATAAATCTAATTGGATGTAATTTCTTGAAATTTGATACTTTGGAAATGTTTGTTTTAGTACAATACTGATTTATATCTCTATATTCCTTATCTGGTAAATATAGACCGGAGAAGTACCGCAACTCTGGAGCATATTTTTTTTTAATAATTAGATTGGAAGATTGCTTTTTCAGAAGTTGTCTAAAGACTGATGTGTTGTTCTCTCCTTTTCCTTCTAAAATAGGACATTATTGTTCCTCTGGGATTATCCGTGAATGTTCAGGTCCATTGAATCGTATCCTTTGCGGTTTGATGATTTGGTAGAGCCAATTTCCAATCATTGCTGATCTGGTATCCATCCTTGCGATTGAAGCTGTTTTTCATTATTTCTTTGGATTCACGTGTAATTCTTGGGTGATAGTTAGTCGGCGTGGCTAATATTCGTACGGCGTTGTAATCTACGTGGTGATCTCTTTATGATGCAGGTGTTCGACTACCGCTGATTTCCTTATATGTCCTAATCGTGCGTTTCTTTTGTGTTCTTTCACTCTGCACTGCAGCTCCGTCCTATCTGTCCGATGTAGCTTTTTCTGCAATGGTACTTTAATGCCTTTCGTCTGCAGCTCCGGTAGTACATCCATGAGAGGGCGTTGCGGAAGATGGACGCATAATGGTGATGGTGAATCAAGATATCGATCCGTGTGTGTTTTCCTGCGGTATACACCCTGGTTCAATTCTCCCTTGTCGGTGCGTTTCACCATTCCATCCAGAAATGCTGAAGTGCCATTTTCCTTAATCTCCATAGTGAACTTAATATTGCTATGCTGTCGGTTGATGTGTTGCAGGTTCCGGTAGGTGTGGCCATATCACAAATGTATAGTCGACATAACAACAACCAGGCTTCTTCCTGCACAAATTGATCGGTTTCTTGTTCGTCAGCTTCCATAAAGATGTTCGTGATTATTGGATTATTGGATTAGAGGCGAACCCATAGTTGCACCCCACTTTTGCTCATAGTACGCTCGTTCCATGGGAAATAGGTCGTAGTGAGACAAAGCTTTGGTAAGTTGATTAGATCGTTTAGTAATCCCTGCGGTACTACTTGTTCTTTATTGATTTCCAGTGTTACTTCTACCGGCACGTTGGTGAACACTGATTCGACATCGAAGCTCACTAATATTGGATATTTTTTTGTGAGTATCTCGATGAAATGTTCGGACTTGGGTTTTCTTGTTTCTCGTTCCATCCTCGATGTTGAATCATTATCCAGTTTTTTTTTGTAGTGATCCTGGTCTAGTCATGTTTCTGTCTTCTGTTTGTGGTCCTCTTGCTCCACTTTCATGGTAGCATTACTTTTGTGGGCGCGTATAACGATTATGTATTCATTTTTACGTATGTCTTCTAGTGCTTTCCTCTCGGCTTTAGTAATGTTCTTCGCTGGGGGTTTTGCTTTCTGAAGGATCCAAGTTTCGTATCTAATTTCTTCTGCTTGTTCTGCTCGTAGATTTCGGATACCATACTCAACTTTGGTGATGATCTCCTTCTTAGCTATCTTAGTAGCTAGTATAACAGTTTGATCGTTAGTCAGTTGTACATTAGACAAATTAGCCACCGTTTTGTGGATGTCTAATTCTGGCTGTGTGTTTGTCTTCTTGGCATAGAACAGCTGGTTCTTTCGCTGGCCAATATTTAGTTTAGTAAGGTTTAAATATCTATCTTTTTTGTCTTCTACCTAGTTTTGATATATAAACGTAGGCCCTATTTACTATACAAATGACGTCGAAGTATTCGCCAAACTACCTGGTCGGGACTACAGCCAGCGTTTTTTGTCTACATGGGGAAGGCTATTTGGTACTTGAACGCTTGAATGATTTATTTCTGTGAACATAACGCTTGAGCTCCAGATCTCAAAAACGATATTGGCAAATTGCTGACATTTGCCTTTTTGTGTTTGTCAAAATGGATAACGAATATCTTACAAAAGCGGGGTCTATATCTTTCTTTATCGTCTACACTTATGTGTATTTATAAAAGATCTGGTTTATTTTTTTCGAGGATTTTGCATACGGTTGTGTGATGCATGAGAAGTGAAACCTCAATATAAGAAGATTATAGCGAAGAGGGGCATGATATTTTCCATAACAGTTGTAATAGTGGTCATCAATGAATTTAACGTAACAAAAATATCGGTGGGAAAATCATGCGTTAAATATATTTTAAAGATAAGATAAAATGGTTTTATAACAAAGAAAGCATTGTAAACTAATAGGTGACGGTGGTTTGAAACAACAGAACTTAATTAAAATACCTCTACAATTTCAATGAATGACTATAAATAAGTATTTCGGCAACCCAGTAATTGCTATCCTCAGTGTTATTCCACCGTTGATCTGGTGCAGAGCATATCTGCCAAAGTCTAACAAAAACAGAGAAACGGTGTTTTTCTTCCTTTGTAGTTTCCGCTGAGGATGGGAACTTAATGTTCGAAGTATGTAGGACATGTATTTAAAATCATTTACTCATTGAAATGGTAAGGCTGTTTTTATTTAGTTCAGAGAAACTAATGTTTGTTTTTCCGTTGACTTACGATGATGGTGGTGTTACAGAACTAGTTTCTCATACTTGTTTTTATGTAACATTCAATGCATTTTGCAATACTTATTGCGATTGAATGAGAAATTATAAAGGAATGAATGAAAATATCTGCGATCATATGTTTAAATTTTAATTTGCAAAACATGATAATGGGGAAAGTGTTGTTCCATTCTTTTTCAATATACGATCCCTTTATAAATTTTTGTCTCCAGTAATTACTCTATAAACTACGTGCTCTCGATACGCATACAAAGCGAGCCGATATCAATTTTCTAAAACGACGATTCGAACGTGAACGCGTACGGATACTTGTACCATAATGGCGCGCACACACACATACACACATAAAATTTACATAGGCATTTGTTATGCAAAGTATGCGCGTATTCCCACAGATAACTAGGTTTAAGCGTCGTAGCATTCGAATCGAACAAGTTTTATATGCCCCGATAGCAAACGAAGCGCTTCAATGCGGACCGGACTCGATCCGGGCGGTATAATCAGGGAAAACTGTTTACCGGCACGACTCCGCCGTCAATCATCCCCAATTTTAATCCGATCTAATTCCATTCCGCTTCATATTTTATTTAGTGATCGCTATAAAGTAACATAACTTCTAGAATTGCAATTTTTCTAAAAAAATATAATCATCATTTTGGATTCACGTTTCACCAATAAAATAACAATATAAACTCATAATTTGAACATTAATGAAGCTAGAAATACCAGTAAATCAACATAGGGATTAGTAAAAATACGTATTGGAGATATTTCAGACTCGTTCACTGTGGAATCTATAAAGTACGTTGTCGCTTTGCTCCCACAATACCGGAATTAGCAAATTAGCTTTTTTGTTAGGTATGACCCCTGTGTACACTCAAATAAACATTGGGTCCCTGATTTTATTTTTGTTAATAGCTAGTTGATTTCAGGAAAATATGAAAGTGTTCTTACGATTCGAAGATTCACACTTCATTCTTTTAATTAAAGCTATTGGTTGACAATTTTAATAAAGCTTATATATTTGGTTGTAAAGATTGCAATGACTGTCAGACAGTATACTGAATACACTGTATCGGAGCACTCCTCACCTCACAATAAATTGATTTCGGGAAAACGTGGATGCAATTTTCAACCGCATGAGTGAGAGAATGAACGTAAAAATAAATCTAATTAATTACCCAAGTTATTGCTGACGGTGTATGGAGGACAAAGAAACAGCAGAGCACGTTATGTGTCACTGTCCTCCGGCCACTCGAACCAGGTACTCCATCTTTCGGAAAGAAATCACATCCCTAGCTGACCTGAAGAAGTCCTCATTGAACAAGATTCTTACCTTAAGGACCTAGACTTGTTCGATGAACTCTAGTGTGGTATCCCTTCTACAATAGGACCTAGAGGCTGTAGTAGAAGGGACGGATTATCGAATCTGGCGGATGTCGTCTTACAATCAAGTAAATCAAGCAGTCAAGTAATGGACGCGCTACTTTCAGCCTTTCTCTTTTTAAATCTAACCATCCATAAATTATTTACCTACATCCACTGACATACTCGGCAAAATTCCTGGGACGGATCTTACTCGAGCCTCATTATGTGCTGTTACTGTAATAAATCCGTCAAACTCAAGAAACTAATATCTTCGTCATCTCAATTAAGAAGGTTTTGATTTGTTGGTGCGTCGACGTTACTAATTTTATTAGTAAATTTTATCTGCATTTATATTACATATATCCGGTTTGTTGCGTATGTTTAGCAACACTAATGGTATCTGCCCTTCCGTGCCTATTACATGTTCCTTAGACCTGACTTGTATTATTCTGTTCATTTGACCGATATAGAACTCTTCACAATCACCAAGTGTAATTTCGTAAGCTCCAGGTTTTTGTTTCATTTCCAGTTTATATTTTGGGCTTCTTAGAAAGTTACGTAGTGTGTTCGACGATTTATAACATATCTCCAAGATTCTATATGCATATATAAACATTAATGAAAACGTATAAATACACACATAACGTTTTTGGATAACACAACAGAGCTGATTATGCAACCGCATTGATAGCGATAGACACTCCCAGGTGCAGGCAGTCGGACTACATATCCTCATCAGTGTACGACTGGGAATGCCTGCAACTCTTTCGGCATGCCGTATGCATACACTTTACAATAGATGTGACCATGAACATTCATAGGCCACATCTAGCGTAAAGTGCTGAAAAAGTTGCAGGGATTCCCTGTCGTACACTGATGAGGCGTAAGTAGTCCGAAACAGGTGTCTGTACGTGGGAACGTTTCTTGCTACTGATGCGATGCATAACCAGCTGGGCTGTGTGATCCAAAAGCATTTACATTTTCATTAAGGTTTATGTATGCATATAATATCATGGTGCTATTACCTTCTTGCCAGAGTATTGGCACAAGTAGTTTTTAGAATTTTTATGTTTATTTATAACATATTTTCATGTTATTATCTTTTATGACCTGAATAATCACTTTTGTTATTCCGTTAAAGGGTAATTTAAAAGATGCCATTTTGTCGCGATGTTCTATGGAAGTAAGTGTTGCCTATATTTATATTTGGATTTTCTTGAAGACGCGCTCAGCATCTATGGTAGTAAGAGTAATCGTTGTACTTGGAAATACTTTTACTATACTTTTTCATATCTGTTTTGACTCAATGGAGATTTAATTAATCTATTCACTGGGAAGTTAATCGCGGACATCTTATATTGTTCACAATGGTTCGAATCCGCCATTTCATATACTTTTGCTCTGTGAATTTTATCGCATCAAATCTCGAGTGGATTTTGAAAGTTTTCTATCGTATATTTTGTTTTATCAAATACCGCAAATATATCCGGTGGAATACAAGTCATCACTGGAACCAATCTGCAGTAAAATAAACCTGCCAACTTATAACCCAAAGTTACAAGTAGTTGTAAACCAGGAAACAGGTGAATGCATCACTAGCCCAGAAAAAGCATCCAAATAGATTTTTTTTCGAAACCCTTATTAACGGTATTGACTGATATAAACATTAAAATAAAAACTGTAAATATTCCAGCTGTTGTAAAAGCAGGAAGGGTTAAGGATGTTGGATTGTTCTCGGGAGAAAAAAGTTGTGCCAGCGAAAGGACACAACAATCAAATCTGAAACGTGTAATGCATAGGTATCAAATTTCAACCCAAAGTGTTTTTAAATAATAATTAGCTATTATATGTGTATACAATGTGTTCTTAGATAGTATGTATCTTAATTTTGTATTCAATAAAATTATTTATTCCAATTGTTTACCTTTCAGAGCAGACATTTTATGGAAAACTAATGGGTAAATTTTTGTAATTACTATTATAAATGGTAGGTATCCTGTGGAATTAGTGAATTAAGCTTGGTTGTCAGTTGGCTTATCTCTGGTGATGAGTTTGCCTATGATAAGTATTAACAAAGTTTGCTAAAGGCTTTTTGTCTAGTATCGCAGTCAAATTCTCGAAAAAATAATCTCCGTCCTTTTTCATACCGGTTTCTAATTCACTCCACAACATATTTTGCAATCAACGGCGACAGCGGGTTTCTCATGGCCGCACTCTCTAACTGTTTATAGAATTCTCCTCCAGTTAGAAAACGATTTGTTTGGTTTGACAAATTAGTGTAAACAATAATGTAAAAACTGGTATTCTCATTTTTAAATGCAGCACGAATTTCTGATTCCCTTTAGTTGATAAATTATTATGTGACTCTCTGCACAAAATCCTTGAGGATTTGTTTTACAGTAGTACGACAAACATGCAATCATACGTGGCAATCACGTCGGCTACGTTCCGAAGTCGATACGCAATTTACGTTCAATCTCCTACAAACGCTGCATCCCCAGCATCACTTCATTACATGTTTCGCTATCAAATTTCCTAACACGTTGCACGCCTCAATAACGGTACGCAGATGAGGTGAAACACATTCCGTTCCGAACATTACCTTCACAGACATTATCGTCGCCCTCCCCATTTATGCACGTATGTACGGCGGTATATGACAGGCAACTCGACCTCCTTCTCGTGTTAGTATACTTATAACGTGTACGTATTTGTATAAACGTAAGGGTATCATCCCTAATAGTGAGGTCCCCAAATACATGTGCTGTGTGGAAGCTTTTGTTGAATCGTTTGAACGCAATCAAACGGCGGCTATGAGCATTGGAACGCGCAGCACCGCAACGAACTGATTCGCAAGTGGAGAGGCAAGAGTAGAAACCCGCTCTCGCGAAAAACAATACGCCGTCGCCATTCAAATGCGTTCGCAACGATGCGCAATTCTCATCGCTGCTATCAACTTACAAAATTTACGGACGGTTGGTAATCGAATTTGCGAATACTATGGATTTCGGTTGGCGTAACCGTTCGCGTCGGTATTTGTGTATGTACGTCGCTGTTACGTACATTTGCGAGCCTGCAACGGATCGGGATTATACAAGATGAACATGTCTGGATGGGAACGTTTACCCACGTTAGTTTTTGTCTTTTGCCCTCTTTTTTTTTCTCTCGGGAAATTTCATTCCGTTCGAAAAACCGAAGAGAAACGGATTTAGCTGTTTTTGTATAAATATAAAACCGTATTCGGTTTCTTTTTTGATTTTAGTATTTAGAGGACGCAAATTACCTTAAGCTTAGGTAAGCCGATCTTTTAGATAGACTAGTATGTATGACGCAAAATGGGGATATCGCTTAATATGCTTTTCTATTTTCTTTATTTAACATTTTACAAATATCCGAATTAGACGTGAATTTTGGAAAAAAAAACATTATATTTTTTTACCTTTGCCTTTTGGATAATTTCATGCTCCTACTTTAAGTGAAAGCATACCATCTTTTATACATTCGATTCTACATTGCGTACATTATTAAAAGAATGATATTTTTTCTTCTACTACTATAGACTAGGGATGTTTGTCACGCCTCATACTAGTTCCGTGGAGGGGAACTGCCAGCTTTGGAACCGTTTCTAAGGTGGGTCAATCAGGTGGTCTCCTTCCACTTGGTAATTCTTTCATACAAGTCCTAGCCAGTCTGGTTTCATTAATCCTTTCTAAACTTTCTTTCCGCTTCTCTTGTCCATTTTGTATCTTATATTTTTCTTTTATATGTATCGCGGAGTGATACATTCAATGTTGCTCTTAGTATTTTCATTTCTGCTTTGTTTTCTTTGTTTCAAGTCTGATTTCAGTAAAGTGCGTCAGTATTGGTCTCACGCTAGCTATACATATATCTTCTTACCTTAGATGCTATGCTCAGGTACTTATTCATCCAGATTATGTATCTCAGACACCCCGCGAATTGTAATGCTTTTGCGGTCTGTGTTTTTGTTTACTCAGGGATATTATGACAGGATGTCATCCCAACACTCAAATAATTACATTTCATCACTTGTTCTGTGATGGTGTTGTTAATTTGCATCCTCTGGCCCGCTTGACCATACATTTTACTTTTTCCGCTGAGATCTGCACATTGAATGTGCATATGTTATATTGAACTGATGCACAAGCCGTCGCAGATCATTTTCACTACTTCTCTTTTTCCTTATGGAAGCCGTCTGATATAAGTCTCCCGAAACACATCAGCCCAATGGCTGTTTGTATTGATCGCCCTCTTTTGTACAACCTATTCCCAGATCCTTGTGCCCTGTACCAATCTGTACAGGTCCTTGGCCGGTTGGTCTGTATAGTCTTCTGGTTTCATTTCATTTCCCAAAGATTGCTTGTTTTCTAGGGTCCAAGACCTTGCATTCGAATAAAGTGTGGTATGCGGTGTTATTGTTGTATTGTCCCTTCACATAGTCTGCAGTTTGGGTCTTCAATGTCAACCCCAATTTTCTGTAGGTGTCCTTTCAATGTGCAATGTCCTGTCAGATCTTCATTACTTACAATGGGGATTGCATCGTCCCCAGAGCATATTAATATTATGGTTCCCCACTCGATATGCTGCTTCAGGTCTAATCTCTTTTATTAATTTGTCCATAATAAGGTCAAAAAGCCCGTCTTATTTCTTCGTTGATTTGTATATCGTTCCGTATCGGATTTATTACTTTGGCGGGTATATTTTTATCTACCAAAGCACTCAGGATATCTTGTTTCTGGACGCGCTGGAATGCTTTGGTTAAGTAGTTATAGTATAGGTAAGCAGGCAGTTAGGTTAAACTCTGTAGATCTCTCCGCAATTTTTCATGCCATGAAAATTGCCGAACGATATTAAAATCAGCAATTATAATTATATTAGTTGTATATAATAATAGAGTGAGCCTCATACAGCTACTATCATTTTTACATTCTGCTTTCAAAGTCCTGTACGTACAGGTTAGTATAAAACTTTGCCATGACATCCACAAAGGTACACTGACAAGACGTAAACGGTGAAGCATCTGTCTGGGTCTGGTGAACGCGATGGCGTAATCATATTTGCAATAGTGCATTTGTCACATAGAGTAAGCTTCGGTATTTTAATGTTGAAAATATTAAAAATGAATTCTTACCCCGTTCATCAACGGATATTTTCTGTTAAAGTTTTTCTGAACACTACGTGAATTATTAAAGTTCAAGGCCGTTTTCGATGAAAATTTAATGTACGCAATTGCCTTTCGCGTTTTGCGATTATAAAGTGGATCGGAAAGTGGCGTACAAGTGGGCCTGTCTGTAACGGAAAGCGAACTCCCGAATCGGTGTGTGAAAATCATAAAATCGATCGTTTTCATTTATGTAGACTTTTAGTCATGTCGAAATCACGGGGCGAAATCATAAGAACGATTAAGCTCATTTTGATTTAAATGGTTACGTCAAAAGATAAAATTGGCCTCTAAACAAGCTATGCAAAATTTATCGGGTGTGGTCGGCTATTTCAAATTCTGCAATTATTGGGGCTTATTTTTTCGGACAAAAATGCTACACAGTTACAACAACTCCATGTATGCAGAAATGTTACAAAACCATTTGGGACCTCGGATTGAACAATTAGTGGAAAACCATTGATTCTAACAAGATGGCGCTACAAGTAATACGGTAAGAGTTCCTATGGAAATCCTTAGGCGATTAATTTCGCAGCAAGGTGATTTAGGTACCCTTGTCTGCCAGATCAGCCGATTACTTTTTACGGGGTTTTCCAAACATATGGTATAGACAAATTCTTGAGGATGTTAAACTGGGTATACAGAATGATATTTGTGCAATACCCCAGCAGGTGAAGAAGAGGGCATTACAGGAAGAGGAAAGCACTTGCAGCATACCATATTTCATTGACAAATCTCTCATAGTTGCTTAGTACCTTTATGTTAAACACTTACTGTTATAAATACAAAAATTATTTTTAAAGTTTTGAAACAGTACACAATTGATTGTTAATTTCCTGAAACTATAACTAGTGGTTGTCAATTGCAATTGTTCCTAACAACTTGTTTTTGTCTACCGTACTGCTGCTTTGTGTTGGCTTTACATTAGTTTATTTTCTATCCCATCAGTGATCTATACTCTGGTTGCTGGTATTTTTAAATCCAAATTTCTTTATTCCATCAATAACGAAGTTTGCTTTGCCGGAAATTGTTTTGTTATCTTAGTTTTTGCCGCTATGTATTGTTTCTCGTCGTTTCTCTATTTGTGGTTTGTTATTTAATATTTTTTATTTAGTTTCCTTTACTGTTTTGGACTGTTGACCCTTAATTTCAATTTTGTAAAACCTCCCTTTCCCAAAAGTAGCGTGCTGACTCCACCTGTCGTATGGCGATCCACTTTTTTCTGCGGTTTTCTGTAGCGTTTGCTTATTCTGAATGTGTATGTATATGTATACATATATGTATATAATGATTTTTTTTTTATAATCATTTACGCCCATTATTTTTGTTAATATATACGAACGTCTTTTAATTTAGGCAAGTATTTTGAAATTATCTGTCCATTATATTTATTTAACATTGACGCAAATCAAATGATTTTGTACGTTGTTGGATTTCTGTTTTTTAACCAATCGTTTGGTAAAGTATTGAGTTTTTGTAGAAACTTCCAGAGTAGTCAATAATTAATATACAGCCATAAGCCTTATCCCAACAATTTGGGATTATTAATTTGATTTTGGTGTACAAATAAATGAAAGCAGCCGTTTTATCCGGGATCGCATACATACATCTTAGCTGACATATGTTTTAAAATACGTACGCATCTAACCTTTGTATTATATCACAAGTTTCGGTCGGTTTCTTCTGAATAGCCCGCACATGTCCCTATAAAGTGTGAAATATCGCCAACTATTACGTTTTATAAAGCCATCGTTCATCGACATAAATCTGCACATATGTATCAGTTATGTGCGTCTATATACATACATATAACGGACACACGAAAATCCATGGGTGTTAGATAGAAAGGAGGACTAACCCGGTGAGCTTTTAAAAGGGGCTGTTGGCGTGTTCTGTCCTGGTTCGGACACAACAGCCGGTGATACACTTCGGTTCAATTCCGCGAAAGGAACGAGGACGGAGCAGTTATGGTAGAAAGAGAGGCGATGGGAAAATTGGCTCGGAATCCATTGCAACTAGCACTTAATTTCACGGTCCGTCGGTTTGCTGAGGAACAGCCTCCATCGGCTCAGAACCCAAATTATGACGAATCATATATTTGTGGTAAGTACGCGATACATATGTGACGTATAAGTTACTTGTATATGGGTTACTTTCGTTTATTTGTTGTTTTTTACTGCGTAACATGCACACAATATATTTAATTACATATACAGAGTGGTTGACTTTTGATTGTGGATTATCATTATTTCTGTGAGAATCAAAGTATTAAAAAATTTCAAAAACTGCTGCAATATTTTGTGTTCTTTCCAATATTACGTAATAATAGTACGTATTGAGGCAAGATAAATATCGATGCACCTGAATTATGACGTCACACCACCAACTGTACAATAAGAATTTGTAAATTTTTAAAATACATGTCAATGGAGATATAATAAACACTTTAATATGTACATAGTTATATATTATATCACTTTAGCACAAATTATCAGTTGCACTAATTAAATAATTATTATTATTATAGCGCTTATTATCAATTAATGCAATTCGACTTTCTTCTTAACTACCCAATTTTCTCCAAGTCGCAAGAGGTTCTTTTTTGGAAAAGAGCAAAAAAGTAAAAAGTAAAAAAGAATCAAAGAAAAATTTGATTGACATAAAATGACGTTAATATTACTTCTCTGGGAATCCTTCCTTAGGCCGTTACCGAATTTTATTAAACCAATTCACGAAAAAGATACAAACTTATAACTTCAGCTCACCAATTGCAAATAACTTTCCAACAAAGTTTATTCACATTTCATGGAGCAATCAGAGCGCGTTAAAAGAAAGAGAGAGAACTTACAGAAACTCTTTCGGGAAAGGTCGACATGATTTCATTGTCATTTGATCCACCCTTTAGTTAATTTAACATTAATTCTAACGTGGAATTTTTCGTCTTGGAAGAAAAATCTTTCTACCATGGTGTCTTTCTGACAGAAATTTATTTAAATAGGTCTGCTATTAACCTGTAAAGAGATGCAGGTGTTCATATTTCACATTTGTTAAATGCGTAGTTACATATACAGTGACAAACTCATGTAATATGAATTGAGTGTCGATGGTTTTTAAAACACTTCATTGGGGGAGTGTTTAAATGAGGGTGTTAATGCGGCATAAACTGACACCGTTGTGTTTAATTGTAATATGATATGGCTAACGGCGCAAAAGCCTGCATCAATTTGCTCGTTTCGCATGTTTCACACATGCAGTTTGGTATTTACTTGGGATGCATATCATTGAATGTATGTACGTACATAGATGAAATTGCACACACATATGTGTACATACATACATTAGTTACGTTGAATGACGTACGCAACAAACATTGTATCAAAACAACCAACACGTATTACGTATCCAGAAGTGACAAAAATGTATCTGCCTTAGATATTAAAACTAAAGTTAAACACAAATAAAAGAAAAAATATAAAGTTTTAAACTAGTAAACATGTATGTTCTAGTACAGTGATTTTAATTAAATTTAAATTAGAATCCTCAGATTAACAACTTGTGTTATAAATTAAATACAGCAGTATACCGTATAAGAACAATAGTGACCTAACTAACATTACTCAGCAAAATTAACATGTTTTTCCAATTTTTATTCAATGGTAATTATTCTGGGGAAGTATGGACTATAGCCAAAGTACTTTTAAAACGCAAAAATGTATAGTGATGGAAAGTGTCAACACGAAATACTCTAAATCCTATTTTAAGATTTTAAGAAATCTTAGCAAACTCCTCATTATATATTTATAATTGCCTCTTGTGAAAGGTAATTTAGCAATCTTCAATTACTAAATTAACAACTGCATGTTTAGGAAAATCCAATTAGAAACGACTTATTCCCTATCATTCTCTATCACAGGATTATACACCTTTAATGGAATAATCTCTTAAATGTTAGTTATAAAAGTTTACAAAAAGTTACAGGATGAAATAAAATATTACAATTAACACAATTTAAACTAGGAATGAAAGAATTATTCATTGAAAGCGCTTTTTACTTGTATAATATCTTATGTTAATTTGCTTTGCTATTATTTCTAAGGGTGCTGTGCACTATAAATATTAAAGAGAGAACCCATTATCGGTCATCATTTGCAGTGGATAAATAGATAAATTTAGCCTTAAGCAATTTATTATATAAATTTATTTTTATAGGTTGACCATATTTTACTTTCAATACGAAGGAGCATTTAGGAAGTTTGCAAGTTTGCCCACCATTAATTAGTAACCATTCTTCTAGCAACACCAACAATTCCTTGTAAGTAACGTCTAAGCTAAGAAAAGGAACAATTAGAAAAGCGTGAATTACTGTCATCTCAAACATGGTTAGTGGTTTATAGACGCATTGGCATAAAACAACTGCACATAAAACCAACGGCCTTACACACATCCAATGTGTGTTAGAGCTATCAAAAATTTTAGGTTTAGTATGCAGTGCATCTTCCAATTGACCTTAAAAGAGACGTAATTATGCAAGACAATTTCCCGTTGGGTTTTTATATTTTACAACCCATAGGTTGTAAAATATAAAAAGTCAACAAAGAACTCTCTTGCATAATGGGATAGAGTCATGTACTTTTTTCCAAACTGCAGTTCAGATAACATCCAGAGTGCAGTTAGAAAAATAAAAGTCGTTGACAAAGTGACATTTTGTTTTGGTTTTGAATAAAATTATTATTGAAATAAAATATATCATGCTAAATTTGGGAGCCTATATCAATTCTTCTTACGTTTGGATGTAGAAAAAGCGAAATGGTGTGAAAACAGCAAGATCAGCAAGTGTTCTTTCAAATAGTTTTATTTCGTAAAAAATATTGCCTGTGATTGATTGTTTGTGAATTCACTTTGAATTGAATTAATAAAATTTATTTGGAGTTAATTTTGCACTAATTTTTGCAATTGAACGTCCATATTATATTTAATTATATAATATTATATTATATTAACATTAACATGGGAATGAGAATTTATAATAAAATCGTACCATCAGTAGATTTAGTAAAGAACATTCAAATGTTCCGCAAAAAACCTTAAGACATACCTGTACAAGAATAGTTCTTATTCCTTATCTGAAGTTTCTGTCAATAATGTATTATGCAATTTACTCGTTAAATTTAGTTCTGTTCTTTATATATTAACATTTTTCGTTTTAAGTCTATTGAGTTTATTCAAGTTTATTCAGTATAGTTTAATATGTAATGACATGTTTTACTTGTTACTTTTATCTATCTGTTTACTCTCTTTGTTGATCTTTACACATTATTTGTAGTTTTTGTGTAATAAATGATATTATTATTATTATTATATTAGTAGTTGGATTTTTTTACAAATTCATATCCTAGGGATAGGGAAAAATTGTAAAGCTGTGATAGGAAAATTACTTAAATTACTGGATGTTTTTACAAGACTGCATTCATTTTATTGTTTTTAAATAAATAAATCATGGTTCATTTAAAGTGAAATACTGTAATGTTTCTAAAGTAATTAATTTTATAGAAAGTGGTTGTGACAAATGAATGAACGAATGTATGAAATGGCGTTAGGAGACGCATTTTTTTAAGGAAGAAAAAGGTTTTTTATCAATAGATGGATAAGGAACAGTTTTAACTTAACTACTAATATAGGACCAGATATTTTAAGAAGACCAAACAACTAATTACATTTGAAGAAATTGGCAATTGACCTCATTGTATACTAATTTATAGCTTTCTAATATTATTTTTTAGAGTATGTACATACTTCTAAATAAAATAAAAAATAAAATAAAAAATTGTTGTCACAAATGACTACCATAGGTACCCATAGGTATTGTAAAGTAATTATTGCATTGATGAGTAATTGAAATACTCTGGTTCTATATTTTGTTTAAGAATTTTAAAGAAATTTGTGATTGCAAGCAGCAAGTAGGCACATATATACATAATTCAATTGTAGTACTTAGGTTAATCGAGGCGCCTGTATTTTTTAATTGACTCTCAAACAGCACTTCACTTTTTTCGTATTTTATATATGAAAAGAAACATTTATATCAAAGTTAATCGGGGTGCTCATAACCATGCATTTAATTAAAAATATGGTGGAGGCGCCAGTTAAATCTGGTTTATATCTAGAACTAAAACAAAAATATTTTTTCCGCTTCAATGAGTGAAAATATACAATATACGCATTTCGACAACTAAGTTGCCTTCGTTAGTAGACCCTACAGAGGAAAAGACGGATGTTAGTGTTATTCTAGGAAAGAGCATATCTTCCAATGTTTCATCTTAACCACACATACTAAGTCTATAAAATACAAATAATAGGATACGGTGGCTTAAAATAGTAAAAATTAAAAATATCCTTACCACCTCGACGAGTGAAGAACTCCGGATACGTATTTCGGCAACTAAGTTGCCATCCTCAGCAGAATCTACGAAGGAAGATAATAACAAGAGGTGTATTCAAAGTGGTGTTCTGTGCGGTGCGTATCTCCCAGAATGCTACGTCTAACATTATCTTTCCTCGTAGATTCTGCTGAGGATGGCAATTTAGTTGCCGAAATAGGTATACGAAGTTCTTCATTCATCGATGTGGTAAGGGTATTTTTTATTTTTACTATTTTAAGCCACCATATCCTATTATTTGTATTTTATAAGTATTGTGGGTTAAGTTGGGGTCAACTTAAATTTAGAATTGGAGATTTTTGTGATATGCTATAATTCAGGTGTTGTTTGGATCGAAATCGAGAGAAATTTTGAGTAATACCTTGCAATTGTACTAATACAGTTGATAGTTTCATTATCAACTCTTGATGGGTTATAAGTTTTCTTCATGTACACTTATTGTGACAAGTCAAATGCTTGTTACTTAAGCTGTATTATTTAACATCGGCAATGTGAATATGACGGACCTCAACTACATTATTTAATTGCTTACCTGCTTACTGCTTTCCCAGAATCTGGTTTAGGTACGTTGACGATATTTTCGCGGTATTTGACACAACAAAATCGACCATTGACGATTT
>JARFOC010001072.1:425909-449842 GCA_031763485.1 Osmoderma eremita | reverse complement strand
GAGTGAAGAACTCCGGATACGTATTTCGGCAACTAAGTTGCCATCCTCAGCAGAATCTACGAAGGAAGATAATGTTGAATAACACTGAGGGTTACTCAAGCGGTGTTCGGTGTGGAGCATGTCTCCCAGAGTGCGACGTCTAACATTATCTTCCTTCGTAGATTCTGCTGAGGATGGGAACTTAGTTGCCGAAATACGTATCCGGAGTTCTTCACTCATCGAGGTGGTAAGGGTATTTTTCATTTTTACTATTTTAAGCCACGGTATCCTATTATTTGTATTTTATAGACTTAGTATGTCTGGTTAAGATGAAACATTGGAAGATATGCTCTTTACTAGAATAACACTAACATCCGTCTTACAGTCTTTATCTATATACACTACCTAATCGTACTGGTTCACTGACTTTATCCTAAGATTCGTGTAAACTTGAATGCTGTATGGATTATTTGTTAGAATTCATAACTATGTCCTTAATCTTATAAGTATAGATCCTCTCATATACATATACCCAATTCTCCAAGTTTAAGGGCTTGTTTCACTTACCAAAAATTATCTTCAGGCATACCGTAACCTGTTTGTGAAATATTCTGGGCGCTAGGCTTTTCAGGTTTGCCATATCTAAAATAAGCACTGTCCTCCTTAAAACGTGTTAAAATTGGCCCCTTTATTTGCCCAATATATTTCACATTACACTCTTTACAATCTACTTCATAAATTCCTGATGTACCTCAATTTTATCTTTAGCATTAAAGAATTTTTAATAGGAAAGAATGCGAAAATTATAGTTTTTGAAAATTTTAGATTGATTTCATGTTATTTATGAAATGGTATTTTAACAAATTGACTAACGTAATAACTTTGAGGTATCGGAGTTGTACAGTTTTTAACCAACAATTTTTGCTTATGTTTCTTAAGTACATTGTTTACCATATTGCACTGTATTAAGTGATTTGCATGATATAATTTAATTCATGTTTTATATCCATCGTTTAATCAGTGGAAAACTTAACAACAACCGATGAACTAGAAAATTAAAGCTAGCTAATTTATGCGAAAACAATGATTTAAGTTCGCTGTTATAAATTATTTTACATTGGATTTCTTTCAGTATATATCGATATCCAACCATTTTAGTTTTGAGATATAAACTAAAACTCTCGACGAAGATACTGTTCTCAATTCCCGTAAGTCACTATTTTCGCATGAAGTATCGGGTATTACATTCATGTTTAATCTTGAAAACTTATCGGTTTAACGACCATTTTTTTTCATTATGTTAATGCGTTTGTGGATTTGCGTTTAGGAAAAAAAAATCTCTTTTATACATTAGCTTAATTAACTATGTACATGGGTTTAATATTTCGTTACGAATTGCTACGACAAGGTTCATCATAAAGAGTGTTTGAAAAAGTAGTACATGCGAAATGTTATCGCCCAAGTTCGTTTCAGCAAACATTCACACCCGACAACATACGATACGACACAACTGGGATTCGCATTTATTTTAGCAAGCAACAGACCGAAGTATACAATACTCAATATTCCGCTTGGAAATGATATTGGTACAGGAACTTATATATTATACCCATATATTTAGGTATTCGATTACAAATATCATTAGATTCTACTACGATTGGCGGGACCATAATTGCTGCAATACATATAACCGAACTATAATTGAATTATTGTATTGACTACGATAAATTCGTATTGCGTATAGCCCATATATGTTTAAATAAATGATGTAAATTAAACGGCTTATGGACAAACATTGATTGAGCTCGATTGCATACGCATATAGTATCTGTGTACGCAATTTTACAAATAATTTCGTGGCGCAGCGCGTAATTTGGGTCCACCGGAAACCTATTTTCCCAACGTGTCATTGTAAAATATCCAGCCGCGATTTTAATTTTGAATTAGAGGCAATATTTATTGTTATATACTGGTGCTTTTATAATAACTTCCAATGTATGCTCAAATGTGTATACAACACATAAAACAAATGTCAAAACGTAAATCCATCATCTCTACATGCGTATATGAAAAAAGATTTATCATACAATCAAACAACGGTTATTGTTACAATATAACTAATTATTATGTAACAGCAACTGCCTTAATGCAAGGCAATTTCATAGCTTCTGTGTATTTTCTCTTCTTGCACGAAAAAAATTCTTTACCACTGTAGAAACCTATTGGATTTCTTTATTTGGCGTTTTATAAAAAAAACAACATGTATGTAGTGCACATGTATTGTATATAACTTCCAATTCTTACTCCTATGCATGTGCGCGCCCCTGTGAATGCTATATTTGACTTTGGATAAGAAAAATTGTTCCCAAAAAGAAAGTGGAAGCACGTGATGTTTGATTTGCCAGAAGATTGAATGCCGTCAACACATTCAGAATATCTAACATGAATGGAAAAAAAACGATTGAAACAGTTCGCATATTCCTGTTTTGAAATCAAGTGACAAATGACAAAAAATTGTGAAACGTGAAAATAGATATTATTTATTGTGTATTTTGTGACAAATATTTTCTAATATTTTTTGAAAATATGAAAATCGGTTATAAATCGTCGAACACACTTCGTAACCTTTTAGGAAATCCTAAAGACAAACCGGAAATGAGACAAAAGTCGGAAATTTACAAAATTACAGGTGGAAGTTGTGAGAAAGTCTACATTGGACAAAGAGGTATATTGAAACTACATATAAGGAGCATATCATATTTGGTGCTGCTGAACATATGAAAAAAACCGGACACTATGTAAATATAGGAGAATTTAAAACTAATGAAATCGGTAACCTCAACGAGCGAGCTAGATGCTTATGAATCCATTTATATTAAAAAGAATAAAAACCTTATTAATCCGGAAGAAGCGCCATTGTCAATTCCTGTGCTCATGGATATAGTGGAGTAAAGAACACACTTGAGAACGCTCGGATGGTCCTTCGAAAAATGTTTTGCCTTCGGGTGTATGAAAAGGTTATAAATATGTTTGGGATAGGCAAAGAGAATAAGGGGAGAAGGAAAAGTAGTGCATGTTTTACTTATAGTTATATTTGCGCTCATTTGGTTATGCGAATTGATAATGGGAATCCACGTATTCCCGAAACACATGTCGTCCCGAATTAATTCATACTTTGTGCGGGTGGAGTAATCCGAACACTCTGTTTGATTTAGTGCTATCTTTTTTTTAAATGCTGATATACAATTGTGCTTTTTCTCAATTTATGGTAATTGAAAAATATTGTTGCACGTATAATACACGACATAATTAGCTTAGTAAAAATATAAATAAAAATATCCTTACCACCCTAAGTTGCAATCCTCAGCAGAATCTCCAAAGGAAAATAATGTTAGATATAGCCTTGGAGGTATGCACCACACAGAACACCACTCGCATAGCACTTATAAATAATTAGCTTGTATTTTTAATAACACAATCATGCATACAAATAGGCAATTATTTAGAATAACGCTATATGTAAAGGGTCTAAATATAGATCCACATAGGAGTGAAGAAGAACACGCATAAACATGCAAAACTTCCCTCTGTGCTGAATGTGCGATGATGTAGCTAACCCTTAACCGAAAGCATAGGACATATCTCCACTAAAATGAGCAGAAGCAAAATATACCCGAGGCAAATTCGTTTTTGTATTAATGCCAAGATTTAGGAAAGAAGTTCTTACCCTAAATTAAGCATTACAAAATCGAATAAGCCTGTAAAACATCCTTAAAAGTAGCAGTATTGCAAAATAAACAAAAAAATACTATCACCTAAATACAAAAGAAAAAAATTGAGATGGTCCAGCAATCCTCAGAGTCGTCTATTTTTCAAGGTATTTGCGGCAAATGTTGAACACAACAACAATCTGATGGCTTCTGAAGTTGATTATTCTATAAAAATAATCATTAGGTGAGCCTATTTAACCATCACTCTCATTGTGCCCATCTGAACATAGCTGTAGATAGCTCCGAATTCGAATCATGTTCGCATTCTGTACGAAACTTATCTCGAATATCGCGTGCACCATTGGCATCATGGCGTTCTTTTGTATACTAGTTAATATTAGTTTCTCTATAATCAAGATCACCCAACCGTACTACCGTGAAAAGTCAGATAATATTTGCAGGCAATCAACATGTCGAATTTTACAACACAATCGAATGCATCCGATGCTACAACTGAAATAACTTTTGGAATATTATCGTACCCCCTTCAATAATTTGGTATCCCAAAGTACACTATTGAAAATATTAGATGGCGTGACATATCTCTTTGTATTTGTATTATGCGCAATAAAATATAGTGAATTTTGTACAACCCTTATTAATTATTAATTAAATAAAAATAATAAGACCCTTATGTTTAAAGTTTTAAAATATTCAACACTCTTTGAACTCCTTTGTTGAACTTTCCTAAATTTCATGGCAGCTACAATTTTCGGGAACGGCAAACACAGCATTTGCGGCTCAGGATGGTACATTGAATGGGAATGCTCTTTATTAGATGTCATCAGGATTCACGGGAAACTAGGTTAGCTCTTTCAAGGACTTGGGTCATCGTAGGAGGTATTTAGCACTGATTTATCTTCGGTTTTATTTAACAAAGGTATGGAATTGTTTCAAGGATGTTCATTGATGATTAAAAATTAACATATCAAAATTTTCTCAAGACAAATGGCGCAAGCCATTTTGTTTTTATAACAAACGGTGAAACGTGTTTACTGCTGCACGTCGAAAATTTTGTTCCCTTTCTTTTTTCTCTCCGCGAGTTTTTATACTGACGCCTACATTTTTACCAATCTGACAAAAATATAATTTTATATAACTATTCTTGTTTCCCGAATTTTTCTACATCCTTTAATATTTTTCCTTTTTTTAAATCTGCCTGCATCTGCTACCCTTTACAAGAGGATTCCATGCCTCAACCCGTTTAACTCTGATATTATTAATTTAATGATTAAATATTACTTATTTTCTAACTTATTCTTAATTCAATTTTGATTTAAATAATTATTACATTAATTTTAATTGTATTTAATACACATTTTGTTATAAGAATATAATGGCTGGGCACAATAATTTTTTAATTCATAGATTTTCATCTTCTCTGGGAATTTTTGACATTCTTTCCAACATTGAAACTTCCTATTTTATTCGTGCACTTTAATTGTCGGTTATGAATTAATATTGTATTTGTAGGCATTCACTTTCACTAACAATACATGTAAATAGTCTATAATTATAATTGTTATTTCCTTATCATTGCCAAGCAATGATGATTTTGACATTTCTTTTTCTACAATAGTGAATATTTCCAGTTTTTACTTCAGACTGACCTACCATTACATGAACATCCCTGGAATCTAGGAGTATTGCCCTTTTTTAGCATTATTTAGTATTAACATAATTTAATTTTCCTTGCTTGACATATAATTACGGGGTGTTCACAAATGAATGTACGCTCCGTTACAGTATAAACATCTACTTATGATTATTTATCACCACCAACATAGTAATTATGCGATTATTGTAAGTCAATATTTAACCAGTTTCTTCAAAACGTATTGGAAGAAAACATAAATTAGGAGAACAAAGGGCACTGCATTTGAATGTGGGAAAGACGAAACTCATGGCAGTTAAGAGCAAGAAAGATATGTAAAACGCAATTTACAAGTGATGAAAGCAAATGAAGAAATGCTAGAAATGGATGAGGTCGAGAGTTATATGTATTTGGGAGTGCTGATAAGCAATAAGAGTGAAGAGGAGAAGAATATAGAAGTAAAACCGGCGGAAGAAAACAAATGTGTGGGAAACCTTACAAAACTGATTCAAAATAAATATTAAAAAGAACAAAAACAGGCCTATACAAAAGAGTAGTACGTTCAAGGGCGATATATGCCTGCGAGATGTGTGTGATGAACAAGGAACATCAAATGAATATGCAAATATTTTAAAGGAATATTATGGAAAATTCACGGAAGAAAGAAAATAAACTGGGATGCTAAAGTTGACTTGAATACTGAACTGTATGAATTGTATAAGGAGCCAAATACAAGTGACGTCGTTAGAGCTACCAGAATGCATGGGGGATACCTAGATAGGATGGAAAATCACCGCAGGGTTAACATGAGGTCTGAGCACTACCAGAAGGCAAAAAGAATAGCCAACAATGGAAAGGCAACAACAAACTGTGGCGTAAAAGGCCTGCAATAAGAGCCAATTAAAAAATAATAGACCAAGATAAGTAATAACATATTCGTCACAGGAGGACTACATATGGATGCACAATAGTCTCTCTTTAACATATATTTAATTTTTTGAGGTTTTCCCTTGATTTTTGAAATTTTTACTGTAAGAAGGATGTTCCTATTGTAACATCCTTAATCCTTATTACAAAATAAATCACATTGGTTTTACATTGACTGACTCTCAATGCAGAACGTCTTCTGCGTTTCTTCGGGAGTCAATATTTCATCGGTGACCTTAGATAGGAGGCGCATAGGCCCGCAGTATCGACAAAAAGAAATAAACAGGGGCGTTATCAACGCACGGTAGAGTAAATGCCAGACAAACCGCGCTCTATCTAGTCAGGATAAAG
This sequence comes from Osmoderma eremita, assembly GCA_031763485.1. Lineage (NCBI taxonomy): Eukaryota > Metazoa > Arthropoda > Insecta > Coleoptera > Scarabaeidae > Osmoderma > Osmoderma eremita. Next base: position 443,221 of record JARFOC010001072.1, on the reverse strand, counting down.
CCCCATAATATATGGTCTGTTGTTATATGCCGGGATCTATCGGACCCTTGTTATTCTGCAGAATTGAGATATATGATAAGCCTTAAAAAGCCGCTGTTCTGTTCTTCCGGACGGAACGGAATTTATTATTAAGAATTATATTTAAATATGGATGTAAAATAAAATCCCATGCAAACGTTTGTTTTCGTGAATGTTTTACGTCCTACGAGTTTGATGTGGTACACATTTGCTTTTTTGTCACGGATTTAAACTGAGGGGACCGCAATGGTTATTTTTAATGTTAGGACCAGTGGAACGGTATTGTCTAAAAACAAATACGGAGATACACATGACCGTTAACCTTGTGATCAGTTGAATACGTAATGAAAAAGGATAAAGCTGTCAACTTTTTGGACATAACTGTAGGCGAATTAGACGAGTCTAAGGATAAAAAATGTGTTATTAACCTATTTTGGAGGGATAAGTTAAAAAATAGGAATCGTAATATATATAGGCAACAATGTAAACATAGCCTTCAAACGCTTTGTGAAACCATGCAACTTGATGTTTAATGTGAAAGGTATAACCGATGTTTATTGTAAATCAGATGTATACGGACAGCATTGTAATGATTGTATGGTGTTTAAGTTGCTCAAACTGCTGGTAAATTTAATATATGTGCGTATTAATGTCATTAGATTATCGCATAATGACATTTTACATATTGTTGACAAAGATTGTACACTTAACCTATTCGATTCCGTCAAAACTCACAACTTAAGAGAAGTCCTAATTATACAACCACACGGATCTAATGTTCACACCTCTTTTCCCTAAGCTGTTGACTTTATAATATTTATCTACTGTGCTAATATTTTGAGATGTTGTCATTAATTCATATTTAGGTATGTGTGTAATTATGTGTTAAAACTAAAAAAAAAATACCGTTACCACTATGAAGAATTCTAGATACGTATTTCGGGAACTAACAAGGGAATATTTCGATAAAACTGCGCAGGCTGAAAGAGTACCTTGGTATAAGAACAACATTGTTTCTGCCCAATCCCCCGATTTATTGTAATATAATCTGATGGGTACATCAAAGTAAATATCGATTAACTAAAAGTACAAGTGCTCTGTCACGTACACCATTATCGTAATGCGTATATAAGGTGGCCCCTTCAAATAATATATCAGAAGCATCTCTTTCGTGCGGTGTAAATTTGCGGTTTAGCATAACGGCAGCGATTAATATAGCTAATGTGTTGAACATGTTACTTGCAACGTTTCAAGTAGGCGACATCGCAATAATTCCTTTGACGCCTGAAGAACTTGAGTTGTGTGGTGCGTTGAAGGATATGCTAGTAGTGCTCAACAAGAAAACATGTTCTCTTTTGAACAGAATTGGAGTTGGAAGAACCACATGAAACGCAATTTGTGGAAGATGTAGCAGAAGACGAAGAAGACAATTATGAAAATATTGCCTGTGTTCCTGAAGAAGGAGGCAGTTTTGTCGAACTAGATTACAAAATGAAAGCTGTAGAATACTGGAAAATGGGTAAAAACCAAACGACGTTTTCTCTAAACCATGAAACATCATTTCAGAAAGGTTAAATCGCTACGGCCGTTATATAGGTGGGAAGAAAGTATTAACAGAGGTGGCACGCATACCGTAAACTGCGGTTTATTACAGAATAAGTTCTTACAAAATTTCCAAAAACATTGACGATAGAGAAATAATCCATGACATGGACTTTCGAAGCTGGGGTTTAGAAGCTAAACAAGAAATTGGACACTTCAAGAAAGTACATAATATTATGTCACGCAAATTTATTACTCGGTCGACACGTTCTTGGATGGAGGACCAATGGTTGTTAAGCAATAATTTTACTAAAAAAGTCAAACCCCATATCACTAGTATCGGCGGAAGCAACGTATACAACACCGATGAGAGTCGATTTAATTTAGAAATGTAGTCCGGTCGTAATTTGGCAGTAAAGGCTCAGAAAACCCTTGTGCAATCTTTGCAATCCACAACACGTAGTTATACAATTTCACCAGCCATTTCGGCAGATGGACATTATATTTGGTATTAAGGGAATCTACGAATACATCGTTACCTCGCATTGCGCAATCATTGCTTAAACCCATAAATGTGTATATTTCTTCTGCGATGTCTGGAAAGCTCACTACAAATCATTTCAAACCCTAGCTAAAAGAGGTTTTCTAGTCGCATGCAAGATCAAAAAGTGTTTTCCTAATCGATTCATGGAGTGGACATTTTGTTGTCGAACTTCAGAAATTGGTGCTAAAAAATAATATCCCTAAAAAAACAGCGGCAATTGTACAACCTCTAGATTTGTTTGGTTTAAGGTTATGAAAAAAATTTATCAGATTTTTTTCTGATACGGTGATTCTTATAACCTGCGACATAATTTTTGCATCAGAGAAATAATATTATTAACCTGCAATCACTAACCCACAATCAGTTTTCCTCGCCCAGATTCTTCGACGTCTTCAAATACTTGTGGTATAGGAATGGATACGTGGATGAAAGGCCGGGATCGTAAAAAAAATCTTGTAGAGTTTTGTTTTCCAAAAGCTGCAGAGTCTACGCCCTTGTGTAGTATTTATAAAAAATGTGCTATTGTGTGTGGTGCAAGGAATACCTGTGTTTTGAACAGTTTTGTACTGACTACCATTACTGCAATAATTACATAACATAATTACTATATGAATAATGATAATATCAATGTTAAACATGTTAGTTATAATAATATTGCTCTATAGAATATGATGCCGAACTGTAAATTTAATCTTCACAAAAGAATGCTTGTCATACATTGTTTGAAACGATATGGTCATTTCATTAAACTCTACGGAAATAATAAATAATTACTAGATAAATATCTATATATAAAGAATTATATGTTTATATCTACGGAAAAAAAGCTCCTATTTATTTGACGTTGAAGATGGTACAAGAAAACGTAAAGCAAGTTATTCCTTTTTAATATTATATTGGAAGCCCTCAGTGCTTTTGTTTATTTATGCAAACTGGATTGTTGCAGATACACAACATTTACGTCCTTTATATCAGCGTGCGGTCCGGAACCCGGAACTACACACACAAATCATATTCACCGCCCGACTACGAAATACAGAGAGGGTAGGTACATACGTATGAGATTTGGTATCACGAAATTCAATAGTAGTCCGTGGAGAATTTTCCTGTATTCGCCTTTTTTCTCTCTGTCCGTAGCTGCACACCGGGTGGCCCCGATACAGAACTTTGAAGTAAGAGTAGTTTCCGGAAACTCTTGAAATTGCTCACGGCAAACGAATCGCGATTTGAGTCGCCACTTGAAAACTTTATTATTTCCAGAGTTACTCATCGCTTCTATCTTGTTTTTATCTTATTCTACCCTATTTTATTATTTTTCTCTGAGCGTTTCATATGTATGTATTGCAATGTTTTAAAATGCAAAATTTTTTTTTAATGAATTTTAAATAATAATAAATTTTATCAATCTGGAATCTTTTTATTTATGTCAAGTTGACACAAGCCGGTCAATTTCTGAGTGACAATTAACTGACACTTGCTAATTTAAGTTATGATGACTTAATCAAAAATTGTAACCTATATTTAAATAATATCGAAAAACCTAAAGATGTGTTAAAATATAAATATATAATTTAGCAATGTTACAATTTTCACAATAATACGAACATATAATTTAACGAATGAATAAATTTACTAAATACCTGTGTATGTATGTAAGATGTGTACCACCCCACTTCTGCCTTCTGCACCCTCATTACTAAGCTTGAAAAAGATCTTAAATAAAGATCTAAACGTTGCTAACGAAGTAGACGATTGTTGTTTTTTTTTCACCTTCCTATGCCGACGACAAGTTTTGGAATATATATATACATTATATCATATCACTATGTAGTAGTAGTATAGCTTTCAACATACGAGTACCGTACGAAGATAAGTACCTATAGAACTGCGAGGTTTTGCATACGGTTTGACTTGTTAAATACTTTTAGTACAGCACCAATCAATAAAACTAGTTAACTGTTTTAAGTAATTTACACGGAAAACTATTGTTGTATGATCCCGAAAATTAACTATTGCCTTAGAATATCAGTAGAATCAATTGCCATGTCTACATGCAATGCGTACCACAACGGAAATGTTCAGCAAAATTTAGGTACAAAGACAGTGAACCTATGAAGTAAACAATAAAATATATTTTATGACATACTTAAATGCAAGAAATATATATTTACTATTACAGTGATTCACAAAATGTTTCCAAAATGTAACATCTGAAAAATCTAAGAAAATTAAATTTCTGACAATTCAGTATTAAACATTTATATCAGCAATTAAAAGGGCAACTTTATATTGTTGAATCGTTTAAAAGGAGATACGTACCAATAAAAGGTCGGTTTAATAGCGAACACAGATATAAAAATTGCACCCTACGCCAATAAAAACGTATTGAAGATAAATCAAATATATACTTGATTGGTATTTTATCGTTATATCTGCGCCGTTATCGGCAAAATCATTAAAATCGTTAAGATCCCCATTCATATACAATATATATAGATATATCCGAATCTTTCCCATTAACGATTGTCATAACGACCGACAGTTTTACACATTTTTAACGATTCGGTAATAACCAAAAGTAATACGATGTCTTCCAGCGTTAGGCTGACTTGTTAACCCAGCTAAATTCATTGCTACGGCGGTTTTACGTTAAAATATTAAATGAAGACGTGATAATGTTCGTCAGAGTATAAATTTAAATTAATTAGTACTCGTATTTTTTGAAATACGTGCACAATCTCTGTCTTCTCTTGAAATGTACATCAAGCTATACAGTGAGGGCAAATTATACGTAGCACAAAACATTAAAAGCGTGCTGTGTGAAGATTTGTTTCATACCCAAAAGCAATGAGAAAGTTTAAAAACTATGTTTATAATTGCAATTATATTTGTATTCCTCTTTTTCAAGTCTTTCTGTCTTAACTTAAATACCTAACATCAGTCCACTGAATCCCTTTTTTTCGCGGTTTGTTTCATTTCTTCTTTCCCTCGCATTATATTAAATAAAGTAGACTGAAGTCTACTATATTTATTTACTTGTGTTTTAGCTTAAGCCATTCTGGAAATGGTCTTGTCCTATATTCAGCAAAGGTGGCCCAGCCAGATTCGTTACCTCTCTGGGATTACTTACTTGGAAAATTAGACTGTTTTGGTCTTACTGCAACTTTCCTGCAACTTATGGAATCCTATTTGAGTAATAGATCTACGTATGCTCATTATAATGGTTTTAGGTCTTACGAATTCCTCCCTACTTCTGGCATTCCGCAAGGATCCAACTTGGGGCCTTTTCTTTTTATTTTGTACATTAACGATTTGTTGCAGCATTTCTTTTGTCCATTTCTGGGTTACACTGATGATATTAAAATTTATAGTTCAATATCTAACTTCAGTGACGTCTTTAACTTGCAAAAAAATATCGATTATATGGCTGAATTGTGTACCAAACACAATTTAAAAGTAAATATTAGTAAATGTTGTTTTGTTTCATATACTAGAAAAAATCATCCAAATACTTCCTCGTATTTGTTGAATCATGATGTACTGCAGAGGGTTGAAACAATATATGATCTTGGTGTGGTTTTTGACCAATCTATGAGTTTTGCATCACACATTACTGGCCTCTGCCTGTCAGCATCTATTTCTGTACAGCTTTTTAAAGTATACAACTTTTGGAAACATTATACTTTAGCTTCGTTGTGGGCAAGATGCCTCTCAAGTGTGGTCTCTCCACTATGTCTATCTTCAATTATCACTTGAAAAAATTCAACGTTGTTTTCCCAAATATCTCTCCTTTAAAAAGGATGGAGTCTATCCGCAGCGAGGGCTTGATTACGCGTCCTTATTGTGTAGACATTCGGTGGATTCTTTAACGCACCGTCGTGAATGCCATGGTGCGCGCCTTATTTGAAAGTGAGCTCACGGAGTCATCGATAGCCTTTTTCTTCTTGCCCCTTTGGATTTCCGCATTTCTAGGGCTTCCTCTCGTTCCTCTTTCTCCTTTGCCCTACCCTGTTCTAGGACCAACTTGCTGATAGCCTCGCCACTACTGATGATGTGCCGCTCCGCTGATCTGCACTATGAAGATATTTTTCATAATAATATTAACGACTTCTATTAATTTAAATATCGTTTGTATTATCTTTTTCTTTTTTTGTATGTACTCACTTTGTAGATACTTTTGTCCTGGAACTGGTAATCTGTTGGACAATAAAATGAAATGAAATTATTATTTTTAAGGGTTTCGCTCGAATTATCCTATGACTGTTGTATTTTTTATTCTATTCCTTTGCCGTCACACGAGATTTATTTAATCTCTCTCAAGAAACCCACTCACAGCCATGGTGTGAGTTTATTTTTATAGATCAGTGTTCATGATTCACTTCTATATATTAAAGAAAGTCCAACTTTGTCGTGCACTTGAGTTTCTGTCTTTTTCGGTACTTCTTTTTTCTTCATAAATGTGGTTTTTGCCGTTTTCGGTACCTCTTTTTTCTTCATAAATCTGGTTTTAATGGCATTTTGCAATTCTTTCTGTTATTTCCTTAGCGATATCCGTCTTTCTTCTAAAATTATAGCCTAATAGTTGTTATAACTTGTCACCTGCTCACCCGTTCCAAAGTTTCGCCATCTGCATAGGGTTTGTGGGTGTTTTCATTGGTGACTATTATAGTTTTACTTTCATCCATGTTCTTATTTTATATAGGTGTGTTTTCAGTGCACAATATCCAGTTAGGAAGCCTACTGCTATACCAAGATGATCCTAATATGATTTAGAAGTTCCTCAGTCTTCTTTGTTGACAGTACCTTAATGAATGTTTTGGCATGATTACCATTAAGCCCGATTATATTGTTCCAGTGGTCTTAACGTTTTTCCTTGACCCATCGATTCATCGTTGTTTATTTCCACATTAATTTTTTTTTCAGTTTACCTTAATGTACTGGACTAATTTCGTTGCTATTTTTTCTTTGCTTCAGCTGATAATACCAGGTCGTCTGCAAATGTGATTTTTTTTATAATCATACGGGTCATTCTTCTAAAAAATATTAGAATCGGAAGGTGTTCCTATTCTAATATATTTCCTTGCTTCTCTCAATAGGGTCATCTATGGCAATTGAGAACAGTACTGGACTTTGCACACATTCTTATTTTAGGCCACAATTTTGATACAAATTTTGTTAATCCCATGTTGTGGGTTCTTACCCTATTTTTATATGTGCATCTTTTGTAAGTATATTTATACAATATGTGTGCAAGCGTTTGTAATATCAAAGTCTTTATAGTTATGTTCCTGCATGTAAATGTGCCTGCATATAAAGCTTACCATTGTGGTTAGAGCAGTATGTTTCACTGTGTATAACGCCACAAATGCACTAACTGACTGTAAGTTTTCGAATGAAACGCAAAATTAAATATATGTGAACCCGGATGCGAAAAGGTCGTCCCAAAATATCGATTTTCGCTTTTGACGTAATTCTAGTATAAAAAATATGCCCTTTTTATTGATATCATCCTCAGACTTATAGCATGCTTACTTCCAACCTAATTTACTTTTAAAATGCGAGAAATGTTTAGAAATGGTAGGAACGCAGAAGTGTTTATCTAGCAAAGTTGTTATCTCACGATAGGTCCCTTTTCGCATCCGGGGTCACATATATGTAGTTCTTTAGAATCAAATAAAGACCAATAAAGACCATCTAATTTGAGCCTAAATCGACTAAAGGACAAACGTAAAGACCAATAACGGTCATTTTCGAAGAAATATCTATGCAGTAGAAATTCGTTACAATATAAATTCTCCTAGATTTATATCAATTGCCGTCGTTCCATATGGTCCGGAATAAGTGCAGAATGCGCAATAAAATTAGTTCCTTGCCGGTGGTTCGTTCTTTCTGTGCTCTGTACCAACATCCATCCAAAAATGATGATGACGATGTCGCGAGTCGGAGAGCGCACTGGCGGTTGTGGTGGCAACACGGGGTAGCAGCAAAAGGGAAGAGTCAGCAATCTCAGCGTTTCGCTTCGGTCCGCAATTCCCAGACCACGTCCGTCCGCAGTTGCCGTAGCAGCGCACGGCATCGCACGGCATGAAGGGAACTAGAACTACAGACACGGATAAGTAGTGGACTTTTCGAAGTGGTCTCATTTCGTCTGCAAATCGCGAAGTAGGAACAAGCCTAACGTTATATGAACGATGGTATCCATCGTAAGAGTTACATTACATTAGCATTATATTCTTTACACTTTTTCTTTTGGACGTGATGAAAATGTAGGAAATGCTGTGGAAAAAATGCGAACGCTTTCTGCTAAAATTTCCTCATCACGATATTTTATCCACGGGGCGAGCGTTCCTTCTTAATTTTTGATGTTTAAAAGAAATAATTTGAAGTTAATTGGGTGTGTGGGGCACGCTACCGCATTATTACAAATAAAAAAATATTTATATTATCATAGAGCCCATGTACACACACACTTTACCACTCACCATTGCACCCATCGAGCCATTGGGTCACGGAAAACAGTTCTCACGTTTTCTAAAGTATTTGTATTTTTGTAAGTTTGTATGTAAGGAACAAAGTTTTAAGAATTGTTTTGCTTTAAGACATTTTATAATGCTTTTTTAAGTTAAAAAATTCCCCTTACCACCTTGTTGAGTAAAGAACTCATAATACGCATTTCCTGCTCTTAGAACGCCACCATCAAACATTCAATGTTTGATAGTGGCGTTCTAAGAGCAGGATTGTTCTCCGAGTGCTATGCTTGACATTATATTTTTTCCTTTGTGGTTCTCTGCTGAGGATGGCAACTTAGTTGCCGAAATACGTATTCAGAGTTCTTTACTCAACAAGGTGGTTAAGGTATTTTTTAACTTAAATTTATTTTAAGCCACCGTATCCTATACCTAACCTACATTTTATAATGCAACCAATATCTGCGGCGAATTCATCCTTTTTTCAATTGAAATAAGCAGTGAAAGGCTTGTGTTTAGAAAGATGCTTTTAGCGGGCTGTAATAAATTCTCTCGAGAGTATAAATTAAGGACGGAGTACGTGAAACATTCCTTTGTTAAAATGTACAGTAAAACAATACAATGTACACGTATGGAATTATGTCCAGTCCGATTGCAAAACCAGTCTGATCAGGACTCGCAGATTCTAAGCCACATAATTCGACTGCGTCACCAGTACCCGTAAAAAGGTAGAGCCGAAGGTAGAACTGACGATTTCGCCCTTTTATACGTACCGGAGGGCTCGGGTGGTCTCACCTTTGGGGATGTTTCTTGACGTTTGGCAGACTAACACCACCACAAGGGGTGCTACGGAGGCTTTAGAACTAAAAATAACCCCACGCTACAGGTTACCCACCGGACCATTCTAGGCGTCCAATTCAGAGTTTCTGCATGGTCGTTTCCGTATCTTATAGCTACGCCTGTTTGCTAAATAGTCTCGTTTCTTGTACGGTTGAACTGGAACATCGACCGACTGGTTTACTCCCTCCCGCTGGTGCAAAGCTGCACCATACATCTCTTCGTATCGTGTAGGGGCGGGCTCGGACGAGCTGTTCTCCCTGAGTGATGACTGTAATTAGTTCTGGGGCCACTTCCACTCCGTTGCAGAATATGACGTGGCCTGGATACTTCACCGATGAGCACCCAAAATAGCATCCGCGGAGAGCCTAGAATAAGTGAATCAAGTCCCGAATATGTTTCGTGGCGTTAATCCACACAAGCATGAAATCCCTTCCAGTCTATATTACTTCCTATACTACAGCGGCTCCAGCTACAGTAGTAGCACCTGCTACCTGAATGGCAGCACCTGCTCCGGAAATATCTCAGTGGCGGCTAATCCAGTACACAGGGTTTGGATATATACTTTTCGTCTAAACCTTAAGGGCGGGAAATTCAGTGCCTTAAGTAATCTAACTAGTCAGGTCATCCGTTTTAAGGACTCTCGAGGGGATATCTTCCCTTTGTTTAGACCGTCAACTTGAGCTTCCTGCCTCTACCTTTGAACGCCAAATTAGCAAGATGCATTCAGTGTACAGCAAAAATTCCTTCAGGGTCACTCAGGAGGGTATAAATTATGAATAAAGTATGGAAAACATTCGTTTATTTATTTATTAATTCGTTTATACATGAAAATATTATAATATACATATGGAGTTATGGTAAGTGCGACCGCAACGCCAGTCCAGTCAGGGCTCGCAGTTTCTAAGCCATCTAAACTCAGGAGCTTACCAAGAGTTAGAGATCAGAATAAACTAATGATTCGGACACGGCGTCCACGTTTTACCTATACGTGCCTATACGCTTTCGGGAGGGCTCGGATCGTCTTGCCGGTCACCATTTTTCAATTATCTCCATTGTAAACCCAATAACCTTGACTAACCAGCAGGCAAATACATTTTCTTAGGTACGTAATCATATTCATTCTAACCTCTCCTCCCGCACAAAGTATTAATTAATAACCCGTTATTCGACTTGATAATGGGAATCCACGTATTGCCGAAACACGTGTCGTCCCGAATTAATTAATACCTTGTGCGAGAGGAGTAATCCGAATAGTGTGTTTATTGTTCTGCCCCACAGTCCTTGCAATCTTTACTCTATATAATGCTCCTGATATTACATATAGGCGTATTTCTGTTTGTATTTGCCGATCTGTAATGGGTTGAACACTTCGCCACTTCAGATTATTTCAGAATCATTTATTCGGAAGTAAATTCACAAACTACCGAGCCATCGTCCGTCATGACAAAATAAGCAAATTTTCTTCTTCCGTCTAGGACACAACAGGTAATACTTCTTCGGCCGATAAAAAACAGTATACCTTTGTCTTCATACGTTCCGTGTGATATGTGCTAGGCATTTGCCACATAGGTTCGAAGCCCTTTCTTCAATTTCGGACCTCTAATGTGCCACCCATGACATGCTGACACATTGTTGCCCAACTATGTATTTAACTCAGAATCGTTCCACTTTCTTTTTATTCTAATCATTTCTTGACATCAACGTCAGAGGTGATTCGTGCTGTTAAATCTGAGACTAACTTGTCGGATGCAGTATTAAGTCATTTCGTTCTATTTATGGTTTATTTTACCTTTTAATATACCTCAAGGACACCACTATTGTTTTACTATAGTTATAAGGTCCCTTAACGTTTGTTTACCGAATTATACACAATATATTGCATTACGTTAGGCATACTTCGTCTTGCACTTCAATTTCTTTTCACACAACCGTTAATAATTTAGAACTAAATTATAATCTTTTTGCTGTACTTCTCGTAAATAGTAACACATACTCTGGCATCCAAACGTGGGGACAAATCAATCAAAATACAACACTCATATTTGTATTTACGTAAGTTGTTACATAATATATTTCGAAATTTATTAGAATATTTATAAAGTTTAATTAATTCATTCATTTATTAATTAAATTTATTAGAATATCTTTTACATATTTTATACATCGGTTATAGTTCCAGCGGTGTTTGGAACAATCTAAAAAAACGCATAGACTTTAGGTGGGCTAGAATCCAAAATAAGGCACCTGCGTTAAGTTTCATCCAAATCTGAATTTCCCGGGTGCTGATGTTATTTTACAATTTATGTATTTGTCAATCTTTGACTTAATAGTTTACGCATTGTATCGAAGCGGTAGCTGGTTTTCAACGCTGAGTGGAAATATTCACTGTCCATACGATAGTGTATGTTTTTCGATAAACTCGTATATTTTCTCGTATATTTTATTCTCCAATATTGAATTTAAAGCAGTTATTACCGTTTTTCTGTGATTTATCTCAATGTCCATTTCTTTAGTTAATTTGTTAATAAATTGAAACACATTTAAATTATTATTTACTTCTGCACTGTAGAGGCTACAAGTGTTTTGCTACTGGAATATGAACTGCAATAAGCAGGTGACGTATCTTGTTGACGCGTTGATGACATAAGAAAGCAAAGAATGATTACTTCATCGTTGATAAAATAATATTTGAACCATGTGTATATTAGGATACTTCATCAAATAGTCATAGGTATAACAAGGCCGAAATATAGAGTCATTTAATTACAATAGAACACTTAAATCAAATACGCGGAGTGCGTAAGGTTAATATACGGCATTGGAATTACCATTATTGTACGGTTAGTAAGTCAGTCGTACTTCCGGCATACCGGATTCATAGTCAGATCATCAGGTGTGCTGTATATGCATCCGGTACAATTACCAACACAGGCGACGTTAAGCAACAATGGCGTCGGTATTAGTCGGTCACAATTGCGAGGCGAACGATCGCCTCTAAATATACAAGAGTGATTTGCATAAATGAAGTCGACGCGCGCGCAATAATTTTACGAGTGTAATCTCGCAGATTAAACAGTATATAAGTCAGATTAATTCCGACGAAACTGAATTCCATTGTTTCATTGGCCTTCGATACCCAGTAACGTAGGGAAACGTGTGGTGTGCAAACCGCAGACAGTACGCTATACATTAATATAAGGGTGCGTGGGCCTTTGCAGGCGTATGATACGATGAGCGCATGTGTGTAGGTTATTCGTATATTTCCATAGGTATGGCCATCCGAGGGAGTCGTGAAAACGCGATTAAAACCATATTTTCGTATTTTGCAACCAAAGGTTTCTTTATTAAATTAAACTGCTCTTGTTTTATTTCTGTGCATATATTATACTTTGTCTAGTAATTGGGTAACTGTTAAACAAATATATATTATTATTATTGAGAGGCAAGTGAAATCGAATTGATAATAAGTAAGGAAAAGCACACATCTGTTAGTTGTGTTTGGATGATTTCCGTTTCTTTATAACGGTCTACAAAATAATGACAACCGTAATGTTATCTGTAGACGTGTAGATGGTAGAGCTGTATTGTCAAAGATGTAAAGTATGTTAAAATACAATCAAAAGTATAAAATAATAGGATACGGTGGCTTGAAATAATATAACAGAAATACCGATACCACCTTAACGAATGAAGAACTCTAGGATACGTACTTCGGCAACTAAGTTATCACCCTCAGTAGAATCTACAAAGGAAAAAAATTGTTAGACGTAGTACACTGAAAGATATGCACTGCATCAGAACACCAGAACGCCACCAGAAAACTAAATATTTAGTAAATATTTTATACATTGAATTCTATTCATCAGGTACGAGCTCAATAACTTATTCCCTATACCTCTGAATTCTAATCATATACATTTCTGAACAAAATGTAGTGGTTTACCCTATCGAAGGCGTTTGAAAGATGGCGATACACCCTTTCCAACTCTTCCCCCTTTTGATAATGCTTCTACAATATTATTTCTTGTTACGTATTGTTGATCGTCTTTCAATATATGCATTTTTAAGTAGTATGTTGTAAGAAAGCGAAAACGATCAATCTTTTTGGGATTGCTTTGTTTGAAACTATTACTATTTATGTATATATATGAAAAGTAAATAGAACATTTGACAGCTGACATACTGTCGCTTAGCAAAGCGCAAATTAGGATAATGACGTGTCTACTTACTGGACACGGCAACCTAAGGAAACACCTACACAGAATAGGAGTCTATAGAGAGGAACCTCTGTGTAGACTATGTAATGAAGAGGAGGAAACAGCCTCTCACACTATTTTTGAATCCTATGCATTAAGCCATCGGAGAAATGCCTTATTTGGTGCAATAGACGCAGTACGGGGTATACCGGAAAGAAACTTGACGCACATACTACTAAACCTTGTCAGGGGAGTAGGTCTGGAATTCGGAAATAACCGAATGCAGAGTAATACAATAGGCCTTAAGGCCGCAGTGTTAAGGGATGTAGAAGACCTGTCTCTGCATTATGGATTAATTAATCAATCAATCAAGTAGCAGTAATAAATGACGCTTGAACATGTCGGTACAGTAAAGCCAAAAAGGCGGTAGGAGTATCAACCTCGCTAAAAAGCCAGCTCTCATCTGACCCAGATTGAAATAACCTGTTGTAAGGTCTCTAACTAGAGTCATAGTTACCCCAACCCAGCGATGTATGGCACCGAGGGTAAAAGGTATAGCTAACAGAGCCTCTGGCATTCCGGGCCAGTATTTACGGAGTATTCACCCTTACAGCTATGTAGAGGGCTCGCATACCATCTCTCTAAATGGGAGCAGTTCCCTAGAACGGAGGGAACAGGATAGGTAGTCAGGCACGTCTTTCACTGCGACTCTGGAACAAGATATAACTGTTTTGGTGCCTACTACTAGACGAGAGCTTGTACAGAAAACATTACTCCAGGGCTGCAATACCTCGGACCGCAGCAAAGCCATAAGGAAAAGCTATTTTCTGGTGCTCAGCAGAGGAACCTGAGAAAGCAACAGAAAATAGCATCAGGAACGTTGAAGAAAGAACCTCCATGTCGCAAAGTTCCTGAAAAATCTAACGTAACAGACGAAAGCCAAGTCAATAAGGATGTGAAAACAAGAAACCCAAATAGGGAAATGAAAGTGAAACCACTGGAATAATATAACCAGGCAAAATTATGGTCAAACCTTCATTAAGGAGCCATGAATAAAGAACTGATAAGCTACTACATCTTAAAAGGAATCATTCTCGTACGATTGCAGGCCTCTTAACGGGACGCTGTATATTGAAAGGAAACCTATACACAAATTGGGGTTGATATAGAAGACCAAAACTACAGACTGTGTGAAGGGTCAATAGAGACCGCATATCGCATATTAGGCCTTTGAGAAACCAAAAGTAAACCCAGAGAACTATGAAAAACCAACCGGTCAAGGACTTGTACAGATTGGTACGGGATACAAGGATTTGGGAATGGGTGATGGATAGAAGAAATCAGAGAGTAAGTATGAAAAGGCAAGCGGTTGAAGTGTGTCCGGAAGCTTACGTTAAGCGTCTTTTAAAAACCATAAAGCCAGAGACGGAACCCTGTCAAGACACAAAAGTTAACATGTCACCTACACAGTTGACTCAAAGCAATAAACTAAATGTATTAAGACCAGTAATAGACGAGCGTGTGTTCAACGCTCGTCTATTTTCTACAATCAAAAATCATTGTGTCCATTCCGGCGGAGAAAACTCGGCGTGAAGCACACGGCGTTTATCAGGTTCGTCTATTACCGACCTAAAAATGGTAAAGCTAATAAAAATCAGGTGAAGTTAAATACGTATATGTTTGTATAAAAAAGTAGTTCCATGATAGTGTGAAATTAAGCCATTTAGAAATTTAAGCATTGCACACATTTATGGTGTCAAGTGCCCAAAGTAAGTTTATGTAAACTTTGAATATCACTAACGGCTAGTGGATAAGAGAAATACTTTGTTACAATAAGTTTTCACTGACTTCATTTGCTGACATGGAATATTTCAATAGCTACCACCTGTGTAGTAATTTGCAATATGATTTTCCATGGTAATGGTTATATGAAATATATATGTACATAACTATACATACATTCTTTTCTACGCAAAGTTCTGAACATGATATGTGTGAACACTAGTGATCGTAAAATTATTTTATAGTAGGAGTTATGAGTGGAGATATTTACCGTTAACAAAAAATGGAATAAATTTGAATTTAAAATGATTCACGTCCTGTGGTATATACATAGTTACGAATGTCCCATTTTAAAATCAATGTAACAGGCAAAAATTAGTAATGTCTTTGATTTAAATATTAAGATATTTACGGAATATTAAACATTCTTCTGTTCTATTCCATCTGAGACACATGCGAGCTACATTACTATGCATCAATTTTACAACACCTGTATACTACTTACAGAAATGTGGCATTCGCGAGGGCGCGCGAAATTGACGAAAATATTTTACAGGTAATATTCTAGCGTGCGCAATTTCGACACGCTCGCTTCCCTTTTTCTTCCTTTTTACCACTACTCTCGTCGCACCTTGCCTCCTGGAAAATGTACTCTACCGAGTTCACAAGCGCGAACGTGATATACACTACATGGGCGAAATCTACTTTAAAATATTTTAATATTATAGTCAGACGTCGAATCGCAAATTCGGAGTAATGATATTAGATTTCCGACTTCCCCTACCACTCATGCCGCAACCTCAAGCTCAGCCCCAACACCCAGCTAACACCGCATCCATCTGCATAATGCATAAGTTATCGATATTGAGAATTTGAATTACAATCGCGTTACATTTATATAGGCAGCTACGCTAGTGCGACTTTCTTGCTTTTGTCGGTGTCCTGTAGAATTTACGTTAACTTTACGCAAGTAGATATTCGGGCTAAAGCTTGCGACCGCGTCGAATATAAATATTTCGTTTGTGAAACTAAATTCTCTGCGCTGTATGTTTGCTTTTAAATATATGTAGGTATGCATAGGTAAATTTTAGCTGAAAGTGTTTAAAAAAATTACTTTAAATTGTCAATTATACAACATCCATCACCACCACTTTAGCCCTAATTGAAAAAAAAATTACTGTGGCATTGGTTGTTGTAAATCCAATGTTTCTTCTTTTTAGATATTTTAAACCTATAGTTCATCCTCGTTTTAACACCTATCCTCATTCGGAAAGTAATTTTAAAGTGACTTGAAAAGTTGTTTACAAAATGCGATAATTAAGTTTTATTATAACAATTGACCTGAGGAAATATGTTTGCATGAACGTATCATCGAACACCATCGCAGATCTAGTACGTTGTATATTTTAGCCTTCAGTTTACTTAATAAAGTGAATGTTGTTACTTTTCAAATACGGCTGAATATTGTTAGCTAAATGCTGATCCTGATATATCGATACCCTCGTTCTAATGAAAATTTTTAGGGAAATTATGGTTAAGAATGCTCTTGACCTGCTAAATTATTTTATCTTGATATCATTGCCTTGTGAGGGATAACTCGATAGAATGTGAAGCTAGGCCAAAATAAACATTTTTTCGTTCAGTAGACATAGCAAGGACTGTGGGGCAGCAAAATAAACACACTGTTCGGATTACTCCTCAATAATACAAAGTATTAATTAATTCGGGACGACACGTGTTTGTTTTCTAACAAACTTAAACTCGCGATTTGATTCGATTAAATTCACAGCGGAAAAAGAGGTGAACAATCGTCTACATTTCTTAGATAGTTTAGTATTTAAGAATGACAATAAATTAGAAATAGACATATACAGAAAAGAAACCAACACAGATAGATTCATAATGGCAGATTCAAACCACTGT
>JARFOC010001072.1:403043-413596 GCA_031763485.1 Osmoderma eremita | reverse complement strand
TCAAAAACAGAATAAGAAAATAATACACTAACAGCAAAATTTGATAGGAATTGATAGTATAATGCATTAGTTTTCTTTCATAGCACTTATACAAAAAGGCGTTATTGAAACTATATCAAATAAACAATACATAAAAACAGCATACGCAGTATACACAAATATACAGGGTCTCCCAAGTTGAGTGGCCTGTTAAAACATTTTTGGGAAGGATATACACAAAAAATTCGGAGAATAAGTACACTGGTGTATAGGCAATGTGATCTTTTAGAGTAAATTAATTTCACTTTAGCATTACTTCCGGTTGGCCGGAAGTAACTATTAACTTTCTTATTTTAAATGGAATGTTATAATTTTTTTCTTTATTTACTAATGCCGTGACTACATTTTTAATTCGACTTTTATTTAATTTCTATTTTCTCAGGAAGTAGCAAAAAGTAGCAGTTGAAATTTATAGGGAGACTTACATAGACTATAGGGAATATGTACGCTTAAGATGAACTTGTTGCTACTTTTTGATAAATAATAAAAATCGTCCTGGACCACTGTGCGGCGTAAGGAAAAAGTGTGTTTATATGCAGAAAACGAACATTCTACAGTGACGTTATATTTGCGTATTTAAAATAATTGTTCCGTCCATATATAACCACAGTTTTTTATCTGTCAACTCCGATTTAATTATTTTTTCAACATGTTCAAGAGTAGATGGAACAAATCTTTGTAACGATCCGACTTGTTAATTTGCAGTTCGAATATTTGTTTCAAAAGCAGCCATATGTTTCGTTGTCTAGTAAATGAAAAGGTAAATTCCATAAAATATAGGTGACACATACATCAAATTTAATTTTTTCATAGTTTTTCATAGAACGGGGACATTATTTCCGTAGAGTATTATGGGTCCGAATAGAGGGTATATTCCGACATAAACAGCCAACTACACGTGAAAATATAATTGGGAGATCCACAAATGCGATAAATGAAATTTCTGCTTCCTAAATTGAAGTGGCTGTGCTCTCTAGTAATCGACGAGTAAACATGGGTATCGCAAAAAAAAATGGTGAAAATTTTGAACATATGAAGTTTACTTTTCATCTCTTTATATTTCATTGATATATGTTATAGTAATATTTAATGCTGGAAAAGACAGATCATACAATTTTAAAACTATATGAAACGAAAATAAAAGAATTGTTCCCAGGAATCTATGTTTAATAGCTTTTTTATTCTCGAATCTCATCTAAAGACTATAACTTCGTAACAATGAAAGGCAGCAGTGTCTGGTTTTCACCATACTCTTCGGTTGTTCATGTGCTCCAATATTTTGCTATTAATGATATATCGTTCCATTTGAAATTTTAAAGAAAAAACAAATATTTGCATAAATCAGAATTAGCGCCCTCTGTTATTCGTATGGGCTACTACAAAACTCCCTACTGCGTACGGTTCAATTCTTTGTAAAATTCTCTTTCCAATGAGCCCAGAAACGTTAAAATCCGTTAAGGTAAACCGAAATTATGGCTTGTACGCAGACAGACTTCCTCCCACCCTACCCCTCTTAGGGGAGTTACGTTAAAAAGTGTTAAATGAAAATTGTTTAAAATCGGCTGAGTATTTTACTGATAACAATTTTAACCTACATTTATTTTGAACTTCAGGAAAAAATACCGAATGTTTAAATCACATAAAGAGTTACGCCCCCTGGCGGTCATTTTGGAAAGTATAAAGTAATTTGGTTGAAATTCGCTTTGTCACCTTTTGTCGCAAGGTTGTAAGATGAAGTTGCTGAGGTATGGCCGATGGCCGAGCTTAACCAGACAGCCTGTGTATTAAACAACATTTATTAAATGACAACAAAATTAATACTTAATTTCAGCACTAAATGTAATTCTAAATCTAATACACCATGTTTCCGTCCTTTACTTTTAAATAATACCCATTACGATGGGTGTTATCTGTATGTGTACTGCAAAAGTATATCCATCGCTATATAGGGCATCTCTGTATACTACTATAAATAGAAGTGAATGTGTTTAAATGAGAAATGAACAATAAAACTCATTTGTGACGTTTTATTAATTGCAAATACGTGTAAGTTGTACACTCGCCATTCCTGCTAAAACATTAATTTCGTTGATTGCGGGTTGGTTTGATAATTGATACGGTTGTTAATCCCCAAATATCCCCCTCAGTTCACATCGTTGAAACATCATATGAGCATATTACACCTATGTATCTATGTGTGCTAGAACATACTCCTATGTATCTATATATGTTATACACATATACACGAGAAAGCTTTAGTACAGCGTGACTAATATTATCGTGCATATTAGTGGTGTCGTTAACTGAACCGACTCTGCTTTGCTTGGTATACCATGTAGAAATACATGAGAGACAGAGACCTAATGATCATCAAAACGGTGCGAAAGTAATTTATAATTATCAAATCTGTTTAATATTGGGTCATTAATAATACTGGAAACTGGTTTACGGCTGTAACATTTGCAAAGATGGATGTAGGTGATCAACTGTAATATTACCTGCGTTGTATCGCATACATATACATAAAATATACATAGGCATAGCAATGACGAATATCCGGATCATACCTATTCGTATATCGTATTCTACCGACCGAAATTGAACGGATATACTTGCCTATCTAATACACATCTGTTTTACAGCAATATGTAACTAGTCAAGATTTAATCTCTCAAATACATTTACCACGTTATCCGCAATGAGCACGCCCGGCAAATAATAAATAACCTACCTCGAGGTTTCGATTCGCTTATATTGTGAAGTATTTAATAAAAGATTAAATTGTATTTCTAACAACGGTTGCCATTTAATATCGTCGCAGGTGGAACGTCCCTACCGGATTAATTATAAAATGTAGATAAACGTCCCGAAAATATACATATTATGTGTAATTTATAACTATTTTACTTAAGACAATAAAAAAATGTACATTTAGACAACGAATTTCATAACGAATGGTAGTTAAGTGAGGTGCACTTGTATGCTTGACAATAAAAGTGTATAAAGTATTTCTTTTGATTCTATAGGAAATTAGTTTAAAAGAGTTAATAAGGAACGGGTTGGTCGATATAATTATCCGGATTCATAAACAGCTATCTCCGAAACACATGTCATCCCGAATTAATTAGTACTTTGTGCGGGAGGAGTAATCCGAACAGTATGTTTATTGTACTGTCCCACAGTCCTTGCAATCTTTACTGATCTGGATTCATGTTTGGTGTCCCAAAGATTGCCTCTCTTCATGGATCTAAGGCCTCGCATTCACACAAGATGTGGTACGTAGTCTCTATTGACCCTTTACACAGTTTAAGTTCTTACTATCAACTTCAATTTTCTATAGGTGTCGTTTCAGTGCAGAATGTCCCGTTAGGGGACCTACTACTATACGAATATGATTCCTACTAAGACGTAGTAGTTCGTAAGTCTTCTTTATTGAAGATTCCACCTGACAGGGAGTTTCTCCGGTGGCTTAATCCGTAGCATTCAAAAATTATGTGAGGCTGTCTCCTCCTCTTCATTGCATAATCTACACAGAGGTTCCTCTCTGTAGACTCCCATTCTGGGTAGATGTTTCCATGGGTTGCCGTGTCCAGTAAGTAGACACGTCATTACCCTAACCTGCGCTCTACCAAGTGACAGTATGTCAGCTGCTAAATGTTGTGATGGTTTCCTCATCGTTTGTTTCCTGGGTTTCTGTCCTGCTGGATGATGCCAGTGTTTCTGGTGTTGGTCAATCACCCACTCAGTTACCGCACCACGCGCAGCAGTTCTTGTGATCCCGAGAGCTGGCTCAGGTACAATGAAACTCATTTCGGAACCCTTCCTTGCTAGCTAGTTCGCCTGGTCATTGCCTGCAATCCCCCATGTCCCGGCACCCACATCAGGTTGACTGTTTTGTGTTTCGCCAGGTTTTGAAGGTCTTGCAGGCAGTCCCATACGATCTGGAAGATATCCGATAAGATGCCAATGCCCCCCCCCGAACTGTGCTCGTTTTAGATCCGTCTGTATGCCAGATTCTGGTCTGCTGCGATATTCGTTTCAGCCTTTCTCTCCATCTCTCCCAGTCTGTCCTGACTTCGAGGGTTTTGTTCCAGGAAAGTTTAGGAATCATTGAGTCGCAGCTCATATCTAACACGAAATTTTGAACAACTCTTGTTATTTTGGTATGTCCTAGGTTATCCATAAGAAGTAGCTTTATTGTATATTCAGTTCCCGTATGCACTTCCAGGTCAATCTTGGTGTCCGTTCCAATACAGATCTGCCAGATATTTTATAAAATTGTTAACATTCGGTCATAAATGTGAAACGAGGCATTTTGTTTTGAGTTTTGCATTACATTATGGATATTCGCTATTATTACAATAAAGACACAATTCCACTGCAAAGAAAAGTTGTATGAGGTATTTACACATGTTTGCAAAGCGAATAAGTAACGGTACCAATCCACCCCCATACTCCGTAATAATCACATTCTAATCATAGCCATCCCAGTCATTGGCATCAATCCGTAAACCCTCTTATCGATTGCATTCGGAAAGTTGGCCGGATTGGGTATCTGGACTATGAAGTAGAGTTATTGGCTAACAACCTGCCTACGTACTACCTACAACTACAAGTCGGGGAGACCTCTAACCGGAGTTAGTAATTAACTGAAATCACGTGGGAATTATGGACGTGTCGGTTGGTAAGCCCGATTCCGCTGCATAACCTGCGGAACGTCACGTGTTAGTCAACATGAGAGCGACGAGTATTGGCCTGGAAAATACCAGGTTTGACAACTAATTAACAAGAAACGTAGCGGCTACAGAGCGGCGGCGCGATGTGCGACTGTCGTATAGAGACAGACGACGCCGAAGCTTAATAATTCCTGCTTCATTCCAATTACCTAAACATTGCTTAATCAAAAAGGTAGAGAGTGATGAATGTCGGGTGGAAAACATGAAAGAGAAATTGATAAACGGCGAACAGAACTCCCGTCAAACAAGTTAATTGTGATTTGTACACGAGAATAAATAAAAGTTGATGAATGTTTTGTTCGCGAACCGGAATCTTTGTGGTTACACGAAAAACTTCATTTTTAGGAAACATGTTTGAAATATACCGAGTATGTACCACTACTGCGAACGAGTTTAATTATTTATTACGAACAAAGTAAGTAGTAGAAGGAACACCTTTGATATTCTGATATTGATTAAATACAAATTCCGCCTTCAAGCATTGTTGTAGAACTCTCATATCTACCTACACAAAATATGTACATATATAAAAGAAAGAGCAAAAGTTTAATTGTTACCTAGGGAAAATAGTTGGAAGCCATATTCCTTACACACCAGCTTACTGGATATACAAACCGTAGCACATAACAGACGGTGAAATACGTAACCTCTGACGAACGTACATTCGTCTGCATTATTTCGAAATTGGTTCGCCAGTTGTTGCTAGGTTTCGTTTTCAATTTGCTCTTCACTGAACTTACCCGCTAGAAGCCTAAATATGTACCTCGGCACGCATTTCCACCGAGAGTTGTTGAACAATTAAGAAATTTTAGCGAGAGAAAGAGACGGAGGCACGGAATCGGCGGAGGAAACTTTGAAGGGGTCCATTCAAACGCCGCGCGTTACGTAAGTTTCATTTCCCTTTGATTCGGAGCGAGGTGACAACCATTGTTGATAAGTTCCGTTAATATGCAAAAGACATTCACTCGGATGACAAACATATTTAATAATTTCGTGTGCGCTAATAACTTGTTACGATTTTATTAACAGGTCTTGCGTCTGAACATTAATTATATCGGACAAGTTGTTTTCGTACTCTCTCGGAAATTTTGATATTTAAGACATGTTAATATTTGAATTTACGTACAATAATAATAATAACCTTCTACTCCAATAAGGACATACCAATAAAGTATATGCTTGAAACAAGTCTAGGAAAATATTCTTATATTTCTATTAATAATTTCGAAAATTATCCAGCACTGGCAACCAATTCTTAACACGCGGACAAGTAATTGTTTGTGCGCGTATTGTTTGATGACCAACATTATGTTAAGTTTTATTAGATTTATATGTAAAGTAAATAATTTGAAACATAATATATAGATCGTAAAACGTTTACAGAAATCTGTCAAGGTCCACAAATGTAACTCTAAACTGATCTGGAACAGCAAAAATATATCAAATACAATAGCAGCGGCTAATAAACTAACCCCAATCGGGGTTACGGGCCACTGCCTCATTCAAGGCAACGAGACAGCGGACACACTTGCAAAAAGCGTGCAGCGTTTATAGAAAGTTATCTGAATCGTTTGGTCATGTATATCGGATGCCAAATGGAAGTAGATTCTATGAAACAAAAATACTAGAGAAAGTGCCGGGAGGAGGCCCTAGGAAAACATGGGAGAATGGAATAAAGGAAGAAGCCAAAAGGAGGGGATTAAAATAGAAAGAAATAAAAGAAGAAACAAGAGACACAAGCTGTGGAGAGACAAATATACGAGAAGAATGGAATAAGCTAAACTCAACTCAAATGGCCTTATACTACACGATAAGAAGGCACATGATTAAGAAGAAGAAATTTGTCACCTTGATGTGAATTTCATTTGACAACCATTTAGCATAAAAGGAAGCGAGATTCGAGAGAAACTGAAGTTTCAAGAAACTCAAATGTTATGGAATGACTGATGCACTCTCTAATGCATGCGATTTTCCGGCGACTTTTATAAATTATCTCTTGGAAATAAACAGATGACTAACCTGGAGGAAAAACATACATTCGCGAAAAATATATAGTAGCCAAACTTATTGAGTAATTATGAGTATTTTCAACTTTGCATGAGACAGAACATCACATATTCATAATTAACTTTAAATATGTCCGCTCTTTCGGAAAGATAAGTTCAAATATGTATGACCTCGCCTTCAACGACCGACTCCAACGTTAGCAACCTCGCGAAAGTTTCCGGTCTAAAAATTATCATTTACATTATCTGGCTCCTAATTGCGCCATTACGATTCTAATTATTGCTGGAAAAGCGGGGTGGCGGAGTTAGCAGCGAGAGGGCGCGCAAGTCCTTCGCTGTTAATGTTTCGCAACACTCGGCTCCGTAACATTTCGGAAACACGACTCCTTTGATTTGTGGTATGCCAAAAACTTGCTGGTTGCTTTTATTTCGCTCTGCGAGCACACGAATGCAAACTGAAATACGTTATATTCACATAATGTGGAAATCAACGATTATGAGGTAATGGCGTTTGCTTTATTTAACATGCAATGATTTACCTATTAATTGAAATGTGATATCTGGCTTATAATAACACGAAAGTATTACACTTGTTTGATTTAGAGTTAAATACAGCTACTTTCAAATGTTTTTTACAAAGGTTAACTTATAGTTGATATAACGGAAACCCAAACGTCACTTGGCTGCAATATTTCACTATTTTATTTTATTCATTATTTTTCCAAATTTTTTAGAAATTATACATATTCTAGACCAAGGCGGGTGTTGCCAGACTGTTAATCCATAAACGCTTTGCTTGCAAATCATTCACCATCAGAAACGGATTACGCCAGGGATACTCTTTAACCTTTACATGAGTGACATGCCGACAACTAATTCCCAGAAGCGCCATGATATTGCTTTGGCCACTCAAAGCAGGTTCCTCGAGAATGGAGAGGAAACTCTAAGCCCTAGAAAACCTCGGGCGATACCACAAACAGTGGCGTCTATACCCAAATCCAAGCAAAACGGAAGTATACGCATTCTATCTTAATAACCGCCTTGCAAATAAAGAGCTGAATGTCACATTCTGTGGTGAAGGAGTGAAACGTAACAGTTTCCCCAGATACCTTGGCGTTACACTTGACCGGTCGTTAACGTATAGGACACATTTGGAGATAACTGGACAAAAGCTAAAAACCAGGAATAGTATAATTAGAAACCCGGCTGGAACTACCTGGGGAGCAAAAGCAGAAACACTACGAACGGCAGTTCAATTACTTGTATTTTCGACGGTAGAATACCGTGCGCCAGTATGGTATACGAGTTCTCATGCCAACAAAGTCGACGCACACCTCAATGACACTACGAGAATCATATCAGGAACCCTAAAATCCACTCCAGTACCCTGGCTTCACGCATTAACCAATATAGCACCAGCAGACCTGAGGAGACAACAAGCTACTGTCCGTGAATGGAACAAACTAAACGATCCTAAACTCCCTAGAACTTTGCCAATCCACATGATATTGGATAATGCTCCAGACTGCCGCAGTAAGTCTCGAAAACCCATTTGGCAAGATAAGGTACTAACCCATCACGAACCTTTCCATATCAAAGAACCATGGAAAACCAAGTGGACATCCAATCACGATTTTAATCACAATCACCATGGGGATCTCACCATTCTTCCTCCAGGAATGCAAATGTCTAGGAAGGTATGGTGTGGCCTAAACCGCATCAGTATTGGCCATGCCAGATGCAAGTCCATGTACAAGTGGGGATTCTCGAACACCCAGGAATGCGACTGTGGAGCGTCGGCTCAAACTGTAGCCCATATAGTCCACGAATACCCGATAAGATGATTCGAAGGGAAATGGAACGAGATTCTGCATGCCTCTCCTGCTGCCGTGAAATGGCTGACTTCCCTGGACGTCGACTTATAGCCTCTAGCCTGTGTGTCAAAGTTGTTCGCATAATATAATGTATTTCATTTTAATTGTCCGTGAAGTAGAAGTGTTTGTTATGCGTATACCTATCTGTATTTGTATTTGCAATGAATTTGTAGACCGCCATAGGATAAAAAACGCTTTGCTAATGAAGTGCAAGAGTACTTGGTTGCAACATTAGTTGAATGGATTTGTCGTTGAATTGGATTGACCATTCATACAGTGATGTTTCTATGTGGGATATTATAAAAAACAATTCGTCTAAAAACCTACTAATAATGATTATTGAAAGTTCTTAACTGAGAACACTTGAGTATGTTGACAATAACAAAGAATTAATCCGACGCAGTTGTGTCTCTATTTAAGACAGAAGGAATCTTCTACGGAATATAAACCTCATGCTTTGAGTATTATCATCGCTTTTTTTTCATATATTTATAATGACACATGATTTTCCTCATATTTGATGCATGTTATCCTTTCAGATCAAAATGTATTTCATTGTTGGAGCTGATTTTACTTGACCATTCCGTCTTTCGTATTGATTTAATAGTCTCTTACATGTATTGTATGAAAGCTAACATTAACACATAATTCTATTCTACTATATAATCACTAACATAGCCTTGATAACATAGTATACGCGTCATGTGTCCATCGTATTTTAAAGTTAACGCCAACCATACTAATTATTTAAAAGCACTTAACGTACTAGCAACTTCTAGTTGAGGCTTCATTAAAAATTTAGCTGCTATCGATTATTCTTAGCTATTATCCAAAATTAGTTGTTGATGAAATGTTAATGTTATAGTGACCTTTTTAGTCTACTTAACTTAGGGTGGAAACAAATATATATATATATATATATATATATATGTATTTAAAGCAATTTATATACAACAACATGCTTGTTTTATTATAGTTATTGAATATAAGAGGGGCGATCGCACGTGTTTATCCAACTACAGACCTATATCTGTTATATCCAAGTTTGCCAAGATTTACGAGAAAGTCTTATACTCTAGCATATTCAACAGCACCCGTTCCTTCATTTCATCTGAGCATCATGGTTTCGTATCTGGACGCTCAACTGTTACCAATTTGGCAACGGTGACCCAGTATGTGGGAGAGGTACTTGACGGGAGGGGAAGGGTTGATGTAATTTATATGGATTTGCCAAAGGCATTCGAATCACTTGATCATGAAATTCTTCTTTTGGCTTCGTTCCTTCTTCCCTAAAACTACTCCGCTCTTACCTGAGTCATAGACAGTGTTATGTGGCCTACAATGGATATGTTTCTGACCACTTTGTTCTGTCTTCTGGCGTTCCTCAGTGTCCAAACCTTGGACCTCCACTATTCGTATTATTTATAAACGATTTATTATTGACGGTTGATTGTCCGATCCTTGCGTACGCAGACGATATCAATCTATATCTATTCGGTGATTACCTGTCCCACCGATGAAGAGGTACTACAAAAGAACCTAGATATGCTCCATAAATGGTGTGACGAAAATAAGCTACAGCTGAATATCAAAAAATGCTGTGTAGTTACATACTCACGTTCGCTACGAGTCTCTTCCACATCATATCACATTAATATAAGCTAATATCAGCATCTGAGTTTAAAGATCTTGGAGTATTATTCGATTCCAGTCTTAGTTTTAAATCACATATGCAAAAAGTATCTTCTGATGCCTATAAATTTATTGGGTTCGTCATGCAAATATCTACATATTTCACGAATACTGCCGTACTCAAGACTTTACTTTGCTTATGTTTTGAGCAAATTAGAATATGCTTGTCTTATTTGGTATCCCTTATATGCATCGGATTTCCTACC
>JARFOC010001072.1:389535-402943 GCA_031763485.1 Osmoderma eremita | reverse complement strand
AAATTATTCATTGCGATAGTTATTATATCATAATAACATTCACATATTACAAAGTAAATATTCAGCTTTACAAAAGACACCTCGAAATTCGACCTCCCCCAGGAAACGTATTTGCATATTATAGTATCACACTTACACACACATATATAATACGTGATATATAATTGCATTGACATGTATAACAAACGGTATTATTTTAACAAAAAAATACACATAGAAAATAAGATCAAAAATACCGTTTGTGTATTTCACCGCACCGACAGATTTATATATGAATGCCAATCATAAATCTAGTTCTGGATGTTTAGGATAAAGAAATAGAAAAATAAATATTGGTTTCCGATGTAGACGTTTCTCGCAGAGCGATCGGCGCTTGGAATCGTTCGGGTCAGAGTGGCGGCGTGTTTGGCGGTTGCGATGGGGTGCATCGTCCCCGGGCGGTAACCGGGCACCCCGTCGAAATTTCAAGATAGCCACCGCCTGGCCAAAAAAATCGCAAAATTTCAGAAAAATAACGCCCGCTTCGTAAACGGCACCCGCTCGGAGGAGATAGCGCCCCAAGTTTCGTATTGAAATTGCACATTTTCGTTTCAAAATTTCTATTGTTAGTTAGTTAGTTTTTGATAGCGAACATGCTATTCTGGATCACTGTGCGCCGCACTCGGTTTGCTGAAGCAAATGTGCATACATATCTAATGTTGCAGATATTTAACAGATGTTAGTCATTGTGTTTTTTCATGGAAGACCATTAATAGGGTAAGTGTTCTAGTACATATTATTTCTGACCGTTTATTTTATGTGCCAACCACTGCGCAAATACAGCTACTCCACTTATTTTATTTCTGTTAAATCCATATCTCACTATGGACATTTTTTCACCGCACGAAGAAAACATTGTTATAAATGTCATCAACTTAGTCAGTCAATCAGACAAATTACACATTCGTTTCTAATAAAATTTTAAAGAAGCATTTCATATGAAATAGTGCGTCATATTGTTAATAATTTTGAATGTTGTTTCTGCGTATATTCGCAACAGCAT
Source organism: Osmoderma eremita (assembly GCA_031763485.1). NCBI lineage: Eukaryota > Metazoa > Arthropoda > Insecta > Coleoptera > Scarabaeidae > Osmoderma > Osmoderma eremita. The sequence continues at coordinate 401,901 of JARFOC010001072.1, read as the reverse complement.
AAGCAGAAAAGAACTACGTATAATGAAGACACACCGTCCGGAGGGGTTCAAATAGGAATACATAGCCTTCTTACAATTTAAAAAATTAAAATTAAAAAACGAAATATTTCCGAACGACAAATACGCTATGTTTGAGTTTTGTGAAAAACTTTTAGAACGTTGTAACAATGATGAAAATTTTATTAAAAATAGTGGCGAATACTCTTTCGCTCTACATGGACACCTTAATTCTGCTATTATGTGGTATTGGCCTAAGAAAAATAATGATTTATGACGCATCAACTTCTATTTAATTCTCTTCGGTTTTGAGAAAAGATATTTAGCTTTTAGAAGGGTTTTTATTCTTTAAAGTGACAATAATTATTGTTACATGTCATATTATTAAAGTATTTTATTTGGTACGCGTCTTTGCCAGTAAATAATTTGTCTAACTTTTCTCTGTCGATTTAGTTCCACCGTGTGCGATATATCTGGTCACGCTGACTTCGTGTAACATCGGGTGACCATAGAACCATAGCTCTTACTGTATACCGTCATGTTCTGCGACTTATTGTATTTTCTCAATTCAATATTATTTAATTTAACTCAAAGACACTTTATTAACGTAAAACATATACGTGAAATAGGCAAAATTATATAAAAAGGGGTTTCGAAAGACATCGAAAATCAATATATCAATACATTAGGACAAATTCGGTTGCTTATGGTAACCGTAGCGATAATGGCGTGCTTTTTAGTAAAATGGAGAGGGTTCATCTGTTGTTGAAGCGTCGCTTAGTATTCGGAGAGGAGGAAGAAATGAGTTTTAAACCTTGACAAACAACACCATTGTATATTTAAAATAACTTGCCGGAACGAAAAAATAATAAGGAAAATCCCACAATTTCGAGACCAAGCATATTAAAGAACATTGTAGAAGACGATTAAGAAGAGGGTCGAACACCAATATTTACACACAATTTGAGTAATTAAGGTATTTACCAAAATTGTCGATTTTTATAAAATTTTGTACGCAGTAACTTCCATTTTATGTTCTATTCAAGTTTATTAGAATTTAAAATTACCGCGATTTAAATTGTTTATTCCCGCGGCTGCCTAGTTAGATCTTGTGAATGTGTTCATGCGTTTAGTCATTCCACTATTAAGCTTCTGAATAAATCTAATTGACGAGATATCACAATATGTATTATATTCATTGCGCTTAGGCATTCAATACTGTTAAAAGCGTCGTTTATAAAATCCCTTTATTTTATTTTTTATATATCAAATGTAACTGCTACCAATCAGTTTTACTTAATCCTCCACAAGGGTGCCAGTAGTTTGTATGCCTTTTTGATGCCAATAAACGCCTTAGTCGATATTCATTCTTCCCGGTATTAGTGCTTTGTCGGCTACTAACAAACAGCTTTACGTCTTATATGTCTACAGCTTACTCTCTTGCTGCTATTACCGTCTTGCTCCTGATTGTTTGCCATGGACGTGTTAATTTGAAATCTGTCTTTATTAAAGTGTTTAAGTTGACAGTTGTATTTTTAATCAAAGTAACCGTCGCCACACAATTCACCAGCATATCAACACGACCTGGTAAACCGTAGGTGGCAAAAGTGGGAAATAGCAATTGTTTAGCATCAACCAAACAAGTAAACATGTTTTCCAACAGAATGTAACCAACGAATCCCTACCTAAGATATTTTGATTTTCATAGTTGTTACTTATTTGATGTACAATTTTGTTAGGTTAGAATGTATCTGTCCCTTTGACACACGACAATACATACGAGGGAATATTGATAAGTACTTAGCCTACCATATGAATTGTGAACAATATTTCAAAACAACATTTTACTTATTTAACATCTCCTTTAAGACTCAAAGCAATTATAAACCCTTTAAAAAAACGGCACCCTTTCAAATGTATTTTGAGTTTGGGACACAAAAAATAGTCTGGCAGTACTAAATCCGGAGAGCAGGACGCCTGGTTGATTAACCAATTCAAAACCAATTTCATCGATTTTTTGTAGTACAATTAACGACTTGTGATATGAATTTCAAATTCGTTTAAATTTTTAATTAAAATTTAAAATAGCCTCGAAGCGAGATTGAATAATTGTTATTATTATTAGTGTTTACCGAATCAATCCCGATGGTTATCCAGCGGATTGTTTTTCCCTTTTTTATTAAAACCAAAATCACCAGACAGAATCTGATGTGTATATTTACGGATAACACTGTGATTGCAATCTTACACCATGTCACACGTTTGATCCCATCACCATTAGGATGTGGGTATTTCAGGGGATGCATGACCGATTTCATCGGATTTTATTCTCATTTTAAAGATGTATTGACATTTATTCTTTATGGTTGGGAAATCTACAGCGTTATAAGTGCAAGTATTGTGCAAATGATGGTGTAATTCATTAGTTACAGCTTTCCTAAGTATGGACAAAACCATGTTACAAATAAATTTTCTTAAGGTCATAGGAAAAAGTGAGGGCACTAAATACACGTTGCAAATTTTAAATACTAATGTTGCAGCTGTCCTATGGCAAAGCAAAGGCAATTCTAAACTTAATTTTAATTACTATTTACTACTAAATAAACCAATCGTATTTAGAAGACGTCATTTTCGAACTTTATCAATAACAAAACGGTACAGTGCGGTCAAAACCTCACAGCACTTGCTTAGAAACCAATTTAAGTAAAAATAAGCATCATGAAAGGAGAGAGATGCGCATAGAGACTGCATAGTAGATACCTGCACGAGTAACTGAAAATGTTATCTCTTAATAATCGGCGAGTATCTTACCCAGCGATGCGAGTAGGTAATCATAAAGGACGTCATCGTAGACATTTGCAAGCAACGTACGATACATACTCGTAAGTAATCATTTATGTAGGGTACAATAATGATATCTCTTTCTGAAAGATAGAATAGTAATAAGATAGCTATTTGTTTAATAAGGCTGATTTAATGCTGCGGCTGGGAGTTTCAAGGCTGAGGATTAAATCAGGTGTGTTGACGAATTGAACATATGATTTTTTCGCCGATCATTTAAATTTCACGTTTTTAAACAGAAAATGCGCAAAATAACCTGGAAATACGATTACATTAAGATGGCTTATACAGAGTGGTTGCTATAGAAGCAAGATTATTTATTATTTTTTTGTTAATTTCTATTTTATGTGAGGCTGGTGTATTTGGTGTTTAACGAATAAAAAGTGACAAGCAGAGATAATATAGTAAGGATAGATGGGGCACTTAATGTTAAAATTGTGTACCGATCCCTCTGGTGGTCTACGAACCCAACTAAACAGATTACCGTGCCAAATCTCATATATTTCAAACTTGACAGGCTGCATAATGCCAATCGAAATTCTATTCATTCTTCTATACAAGCTTTTTTTCGCATAATGTCATTCACAAAATGTGCCAAACAGTGTATGCATTCTGCCGTGCAGATTTTTAAGGGCACATGTTCTATTTCAAACTATAATTCTCATCAGAAAGTGAGCGCACAAGTTGCGCAAAAAACACGCATTGACGGTTTCGATTAATGCATTCCTAAAAGTTATATTTGCAATTGAAATTAACCTTTTTGCTTACCCGATGGAATACCATAAACACACTGTTCGGATTACTCCTGGCGCACAAAATAGTTAAATCCACTTATTTTTCAAATACAATAACTCACCAACCAGCTTTAACAATAACTTTATTCACGTATTGACTTCTACAATAGTAACTTTAAGACTAAAGACTCTGAAGGAAAACAATTCGCTCTAACATTAATCTACCATACTCAACAAAAACATAGCCATTAGGAATATAATTACACCAAAAAGTACAGTAAATTTAAAAATACTCTATGCGGACTTCTAGAACTTCTCACTCAGAGTCCTCTATTAGATAAAATTTTGCACTCAGAGCCCGCTATTGGTCGAGCTTACACCAAAGGTATATTAGTGCACCCCCACTAGTGATAAGTAGCTAATACAAAATTTAAAAAATGAGTGATAGTAATGCTGAAGATTTACCGGATGAAATTAGAGAAGCTGCAAAAATTGGGAATTGAATTTACTGCCTGAGAAGTCTCGCAAAGTTTATCAAGAAGCATACAGAAATTCCCTTGATTTTTGTGACAAGGAAATATGCAAGCCATATTCAGAAGAAGTTTTGCTAGTGTATTTGGCAGAATTATCAAAGAAAATGAAATTTTCTTTATTGAGCATTCACTCAATGTTCAAGACTACATTGAACATCAATAACAACATCGATGTGTCTAAATATCAAAAGCTTGTTGCTTTTTTAAAGCGCCAATCAAACCGATATAAACCAAAAATATCTAGGGTCTTAGAACAAAATAACACTGAAAAATTTCTCCAATATGTCCCTGACAAGGATTACTTGTATGCAAAGGTGAGATTTATAGTAAATGCCGATGAAAAAAAATATTGATATTTGGATTTGCAGGAGCATGCAAATGCGACGAACTGTTTAAGATAAAACTAGAAGATATTCAAGATTTGGGAGACAAATTGTTAATTACGCTGCCATATGCAAAAACGAAAAAACATAGATCGTTTGTGGCTTATTATTTGCTAATTTATCGGAGGTACATTCATTCTCACAGAGAGTTGCTACAAATATCAAAGGAGCTCGCGCATTAGTGAGTCTGGAAATATTGACAATTTACTTTGAAAACCTTGAAGATACAGTAAAAGATGTACCAGCTAGCAATTTATTTAATTACGATGAAACAAACATGTCGGATGATCCCGGGAGAAGCAAAGGTATCTATAGAAGAGGGGTTAAATATCCTGAAAAGATTATGAATCACCCAAAGAGTGCGACCATTGTAATGGTTTGTGGAGCTGCAGATGGAACCGTATTGCCACCATATATCATTTATAAGAGCCCGCACTTCTACGATACCTGGAAAGAGAATGGGCCTGTTGGATATCCTTGCTGCGTAAAACCGTGCTGCAGTCGTAGAACGTTATATAATCGGACATCGAGTGGATGGATCGATGCACCAACCTTTCAGGACTGATTTAAAAATTGCTTTCTACCACACGCTACAGGACTACCAGGGCGCACATAGATGAAGAAATTTTAAACTTGTGAGGGAATAATAACATAAGTTTCTATGCCTTGTACCTAATCCTACTCATTTGTGCCAGCCACTAGGGGTGGCCTTTTTCCGACCAATGAAAGGAACATGGCGTAAGATTCTTTCAGATTAGAAATTGCAAAATTTATGTTTAACAAGCGTACCAAAAGCTACATTTCCACGTCTTCTTAGGAAAAGCCTGGAGGCTTTAGATAAAATACAACTCACAGACAAAAGGACAACAAATTGCCGAAACATCATGAATAGTTTCTATGCTACAGGTATATATCCGCCCAACAAAGAGCAAGTATTGAAAAACCTACCAATTGAAAACCATAACAATGTGACCGTGCGTGTGCATTAGTCAATTTTCTTAAGGAGCAAAGATTTGATTCTAATGCCACATCACAACAGCGAAACAAGAGGAAACGCCTTAATATAGAGTCGGGCAAAATCATCACAGCGGTGGAGCGAGCAGAAAATACAGAAGGTGAGCCAGATGAGCAAATGTTGGAAGTTGAATCAAAAGTAGAGACCGGTACGTTTATTCCGCAACAGACTGAGATAATTGATCCCAAAGTTGGTTATTTATTATTAGCCAAATTTAGTTCTGCTCGAGGTAAGAAAACATAAATACGTATGTCTAGTAGATGAAATTTCTCCGGAAATAGTGGTAAATGGACTGAAATCTTTTCAAAATAACAAGTTTAACATAATCGAATCAGACATATCCGCAATCACCAAAAGTGACATTATCGAAATCTTGCCTCAGCCCAAATTAACGGCAGATAAAAACGACACTATAATTTACACATTTCTATAAAATATCAATGTTTGAGAAGCTTAGAATAAAATCATTATTGTGTTCCCTTTTTTGCTTATTTGAAATGCTACATGCATCAATTTAAAACTATTGTTCTGTTATTATAAGAATATATTTTTTAAATGAATGAGGAATGTATTACACCCAGGCTTTGATTATTTTTTACTCAGCGTTTCTCTTTCGATAATGCAACTGATCAAAGTCGCCGTTGTGTTTGAACTAAAATATCATGGGAAATATTAGTTATAGTGAATTTTTTTCTTGTTACTGCATCATAGCATGGGGATACCTTAGAAAGCGATTTAACAAAAGAGCCCCAATCAACGGTATCAATCACAATGAATTTAAAAGAAAATGTTGGCTTGTAAAGTAGTGATATAATTGGCACTAAACAGTATGAATATAGTGAAAGTCGAGCTTGCCTTTGAGGAAGAAGTGTATGAACATTAATGAATCAATATATAATCAATATATTAATGGATATAGATATTTAAACAATGCAGGCACTATTATTTAAAAAATAAAATGATTTTCGATTACAGGTGGTCATTTCCATACCTTGTTTTTCTTTTCCAAAGATTAAATGAATTTGAGATACAGAACTTTTAACGTTTACCACTGTTTCACAATAATTTATAACTCGCCAGGATGTTCTTTTAGACTTTTCCGCGTACTGCTCCCGCAAGCTTCGTTGATCATATTTATTACCCTAGTTTTTTCATTCCCAAAGAAAAAATCGAAAAAGTTGTGCGAAGTTGAGAATTTATTTTTAAATTTCAAATTTATATCGCTCTCAAAGGGATAAAGAGAACCGAAAAAGCAAAGAAGACCCGTGCGAAAAACACGAAGAAGAATTTGAACGTGAGCAAAAGTAAGGACTTCCAGTTAATTCATTATTCAGTGAACGCTCTGAATACCGCTTGACGGGAGTAAGGAATAATCGGTACAGACTCGTTATGTTCAACTTAACACGGCCTGGACTTTGAAGATTAATCAATTTTATTATGCTTTGAAAACAATAATGTGCAGTGCATATGATATGATTGCGACTAATTGTATTTAAGTACAATATGTTAATTAAGTACATCCTGATTTAATTAATTAGTGCACAGAGTAAACGTTTATCTTCAATTTAATCCTAACCCTATGGCAGAAGGCGCAGTTATGAGCGATAATTTTGGGTAATTCCGGGGGCAGTATTTCACGCTACATTATTTTTTATCGCGCACATCCAATACAAAATAGGAAATGAAATCCAATCATCATAAAGTTTTACAAGACAGCAGTAAACCGGACTAATGACACCGAACTTTTACGATTTAAATTTACTCGTGTGAAATTTCCAAGGTACTGTTACTGTTTCCAGAATGATAAAACCAATTAAAATGATAATATTCTTACTTAAATGATCGGATTCATCCATGGTTATTGTGTATAATAGGTACGTAAAAGTTTCGAGCTACCTTCTAAAGGATGCTTCCAGGTATCGGCAATGGCTGTGGACTGCGAAATATAAATTTTTATATCTACTTTACCTCCACCCTCATGTCTTCATAATAATTGTCTCCCCTTGAAATCTCTTCCGCATCTCTCTTGCCTCAGTGGGTCACATCTCTGATACATTCTAATAAAAATTTATCGAACGTCAAAGAAAATCACAAACGAAAAGGATACCTAAGGCTATCACAATTTGTCATGCTTAAGGATTCCAGATTGTTGTTTATCCCGGCGTCAGAGAAAAAAATGTATAATATCCGAGGGAAAAACGACATCCTTCACTAAAAGGGAGTATCAATCAAGATATTAGATGACAGTTTTTTCTACAGAAGATAATATCTCGAATGGTAGCAAACACGTATAACGTACTTATCGAGATAAATTGAAAAATCAATTAGGTGGAAGCGTGCCTTTTGAAGGTGTTGCGTCACAAAGGTGATAAACGTACCTACACGCGAGTATCTAAAAATAATATCGTATTATTATTCTTTCAATTTGTCGCCTGATGTTACTCTATTATATAACTAATTTTAGCAACAACAATTTGTTTGAACTTGAACAAAAAGCGATGGTGTTTGTGTAGATGTAGATAAGGAATGAATATATAAGAACGGAATAAGACCAGAAAGAACCATCAACATTAAAAAGGAGAATACAAAAAATATATATGTGGGAAACTGCAGCTCAAAATTGACCGGTTGGTTGAATGGTGTCACGCTAATCTGCTGGATCTGAATGTATCTAAATGTAAAATTTTTACTTATACACGTAAACGTTCACCCACTCACTACCAGTACTGCATTGGCTCGAACCTTTTAACAAGATGTACTAACATCAGGGACCTGGGTATTGAGTTCGACAGCACTCTTTCTTTTGTCGAAACACCAGGCGATTTTTAAACCTGCACACCCTTAAAATTCTGTTAAACAGTCTTGCGCGGTCCAGATTGGAGTATGGTGCTTTGGTGTAGAACCCGTTGTAGCAGTCCTATGATTCTTTGGCTTCGCAGGTTTAATAGCTATCCATGTCGTGTTTTTGATCATTCGCAATTGTTAACTACTGTCGGTGTTACCTTACTTGCAGGCAGGCGTGAGAATATAACTTTAACCTTTTTGTATAAAGTGATTCATAAAATTGTATAGATTGCCCGTACATACTGAAAAAGTTGAATTTTACTGTGCATAGACTTGTCACACGTAATGCTTGTACTTTCTATAATCCATTGCTCAGAACTAATGTGTTAGTCAAGTCGCCTGTTCTGTTTATGACGGAAACATATAATAACATATGCGACAGTTGTGACATATTCTGTAGCTCATTGAGATATTTGCTTGAAATCAATACCGAGAGGAATATTTAACCTTGTGGTGCTTTTGCTTGACGCTTCTTTCTTTCTGTATCTTCGTTATATTGTTTTTTTTTGTAGCTTTAGTTGCTTTGTTCATTGTTTGTATTGCCACGTACTCTTAGGTTAATTTCTATTTGTTAGTCCTGTAATTGGTCATCTTGTACTGTTGGGCTAATAAACTTATTATTATTATTATTATATATAATACCGTATTACATTGATTATAACACGTATGCTTTTTCGTAGTTTGGTCTTTGTAGTCATAGCGCGTCTTATATGAGGGATGCCTTTTATATTTCCAGAATAGAGAACCGAAACTAAAATTAATCATAGTGCATGGCTTTATTGTTTTTCAAAATATTCTCAATGAAGACCAATACACTTTTGCATGCGCTTGAACTAGTTTTCGAAGCACTTTTTCCACTCCGATTCAGGTACCTTCAAAATATGCATTTTGAAAGCATCAACCGCTTCTTCAGCCGTCGAAAAACGCTGACGACGTGCTGCTTGATGTGCGGAAACACAAAGAAGTCATTGTGTTCCAAATCAGGGCTCTACGGCGGATGACCCATTAATTCAACTTTTTCAGTTACCAAAAACTCTCTTGTTTGAGCTGATGTGTGCGAGCTCGCATTGTCCTGGCGGAGAATGATCCCTCTTTGACGGTTGGTTTCCCTTATTTTTCCGAATACTTCTGGCAAGCAAATGGTTGTGTACCATTCACCGACGTTGCACCAAAGGTACAGTTGCCACATGTCGGGTTTTCTTCCGAAAAAACGGGCTACCATTTGCTTCGACGTGCTTCAACAACTTTTGTTGGATCTGGCTCATCTTGAATATTGTAATAACCTATTCTACTTGCGTGTAACACATTCCATTGTGCTGCAACACTACCATTATAACGCTACACATTGGCACAGAATGGCAACATCGTCTGTAAATACTTACAGACGTTACAGATTATGTTACAGTTAGTATAGATGTGTACAGAATTGACCCATTATTTTGTATGGAGTTTATTGAAAATGTAAATAGTCTCTCTTAGCACAATTTATGGGTATTATTACATCGATTTACCTACCGTTGCAAGTGTGATAACTGTACCTGCATTCATTGGACGTCCCAGGAAAGTCTAGATATCGACTATAAATCCTACAACGGCCGGATCATCGGACATGAAAAGGAAAAAAGGAAGCAAAACCGCCATAACAAAAAACTGGTCTAATCTTAAAACAAGTGGATATCAACTGTTCGTACAGAACCAAAACGATAATTGTAAAGATTAGGAAAATACATGTGATAAAACAGCTTAAAAGCTTAAGACATAAACAAAACGAACTAGGAAAGAAAAGGGTTTCAATTAAAAATCGTTTACTGAAACATAATACATGTTTATAATGCATCATTTTGAAAGATTGAAATATATATATTAACAAAATAAGTAAAATCGTATAAATATTTTAGTTTAAGTTAGGTATCAATCCAATATCAAAGCGTGTGTGCTTCATATAAACTTTATCGAATACCAACTCTTAATCATTTTTACTTGCAATAGTCTCTGAACGATATTCCTCTGCTTCATCTTTCCCCTAGCAAATTAAAATTAAAAAGGATTTTTACGGAAATACGATTATAATTTTTTGTTGAAGTCATCTCCTTAAAGACGACCTCATTCTACATACATAAATATTCTGGGACGAATTCGTGTACTCCACCTTGTTTCAAATTTAAATTCTGTTCTTCAGGATTAATTCAGGATGATCACTTGCAAAAAAGGTTATTATATTACTCTTGCCCAAATTTTAATATTCATTATTCAACGGAGATGATTATCTAAATTCCTCTTGCGCCACCCGGCCCCTCTTTGTTGAAAGAGAGACCAGAGGAAGATACAGAAACCAAAAGAGGACAGACAGTAAGTACTATGAAGTACGAGGAAGACACGTTAAAATTAATAATACTTTCTGATTACTTTAAAACTTTAATAAAGGAATCCTAATACTATGCGCACCAGGGTGGATTTTGAGTCTGCGGCCCGGTGTCGGATTACTTAGTATGCAAACTTTGGGCTCGCCAAGTTACTATGTGAACTTCACCTCTCGGAATCGAGATCAGCGTATGCACTAATAACGGATATGCGACATAGAGGCGGAAAAGCCTTTGTAAAAAGCTGTAGTGGAGCGGCATGCTTCGGATTTCACCCTTCTCTGCGAAGTCATCCGGCGTAATTTCCAAGGAGTGATATGTATTCAAATAGCGAATGATGACTAGGGTAATAAAAGTAAGTCAGCCATGTCTAACGCGAAAGGAATGAGGCGAACGAAGGCACGGAATTCGGGGCTGTCGGTCGATGCCTGTAATTTTCTATCATTTTAATATTCAGTCGGGGTGAGAGATTTTGATAAAGTTAGACGCCTATTTTGTATTCATGTTTCTATTTTATTGCTAATACGTCTCGACATGTTCATTAACTACGATATGGAATAGCGGCAAAGAACGCCCACCCAAGGGATGTAAACTTATAATAAAAGATATTTAAATGTCACAATATCAAGAGTAGTAAGTGCATTTTAGAAATACTTTTCTGAAAAGATGAAAATAAAAATAAATGTTTTCAGCAGTTCAGGAACGGCGGTCGTAAGCATTAGCAATTATGTGGGAAGAAACCTATTCGGAATGAAAACAGACCACATGATTAAATGATGTACGTTTTTGATGCTGGAGTTTCTTCACTTCTTGCACGTTGTGCGGGGTGTTGAATGAAAATACTCACGTTTATTTAAAAAATGGATATTTAGTTCTATTATTTTATGTTCTATAACTTATACACGAATATGTACAAGTTTCTATGCTAGTAATCGTTTTAGTATATACGTTTTTGAGGCTAGTAGGTAACTATCTTTTCAATATTTGAGAAGCTCAAAGGGAGACTTCTTGCATTATTATGAAAAGCGGGGTGTGCCATGCTATTGGCTGTAATTTTGGAAAATCCCAGATATTTAGAAAAATATGGTACTCTAAATGTGTTTAGAAGGTATGCGTGATGAATACAATACAAGGGTCGAATTGGGCGGAAATACATTGTAAAATAAACTAAAGTGTGTCTACTTCGACTGTTATTAAAAAAAATAAATGGGTAAATGCATCCCTTTGCCACACCCCTAATAAACATTTCATTCCCAACTGCCGGGAATTTTAAGTTGGGAAATACCCGTTATAATACTTAAAAGGTTCTTAATCTGTACACAAAGATACTAAATTTGTGAATGCATAGATATTCTAGCACGAAAATTACATAAGATAAGAAATGTAAGGTTTGACTAATTTAATATATGTCCTAATTAAGGAATGCCGGAACAAATGATATATACATTTAACAGGAATTTCGAGGTGGAAATCACGGATCGGAAAAGCTGGAAAAAAACAGCGTACCGTGGCATACTCGGGAAGCTGGCCTGGTTTACAGACGGGTAAAAGACCGAGCATGGGTCTGGGACTGGAATATACAGTGTAATGGAACGGTAAAATTCAAAATATTTTTTATTTAAATAGAATAGGGTAGTGCAGTTTTGGAAAGTTTATATT